>APFE031546172.1:0-46130 GCA_000404065.3 Pinus taeda | reverse complement strand
TTTACAAAACCCTAGAATTCACAAATACTAGCATCCTAAAGAATCAAACTTTGACTATGGCTTAGTTCCAAACCCTACGAGTCATGATCATCAACAATTAGTTCAACTCATACATCTAGGATTCCATCATCATGCATAAGCACATCATAACGTGTTAGTCAAACTCAACTACAAATATGAATACGAGTTAGACATATAACAAACTAGGGTTTGATTGGACAAACACACACATGCCTAGGGTTTCATTTCTAAGATATTATAAGGGTCCTGCTTGTACATCCTACCAAACCCTAATGATCTAGGGTTTGAATACAAAACATAACAAACCCTAAATTACCAATACTTCAAAGGTTCAAGATTTTAGACATTATCATTCAACCCTAACAAGTTAGGGTTTCCATAACCATGCCAAAACCCCAAACACGACTTCATTAGAACATCATACATTTTCTTTGAACAATAACCCTCAATAGGTTAAGTTTTTACTCAAAATCATCGACATACCTTTAAGTTAGGGTTTTTCACAATGAACCTTTCCAGGGTTCCACAAGAGTAATCAAAGATATGAGGAGGGTAGATTTATTTAATGATGAATCACCCAATCAAGAATCTTTAAGATTCAAGAAAGCTAGACACAAGGATGTTAGTAATAGTTTATCAGGAATGAATATGGAGAGAGAAAAACTTGTAATTCAAAACATATGTCTTGTTTGTTAATAAACCTTGTAATTCCAATGCTTTGTTTTGTGAGGCCTTCTTCCTTGAGTCTTCAACAAGCTTTCCTAAACAACAAAAATAAGAGTAGAAATGTGATTAGTATTTAATGCAAACAAAACTGGATAAGTAAGGAAAATAAAAAATGAAAATTGTAATAAGATACTTATCTTTGGAGGTTGATGAGTGTGGAGTATGCATTTGATACCTTTTCTTCTTCGTTGTTAGATACTAATGAGATTCTCATTTCTTCTTGGGTGCAAACACTCCACAATTGTTCAAAGGTAGGAGCTTCTTTCCAACTTTTGTGTCCTAAAGCAAAAGAGCTCCAAGTAGGTGGTAATCCCAATAGTGCAGTTATTCTAGCTCTGTCTCCATTACTATTTCATCTATGGCTTGAAGTTCATCTCTAATCCTTGATATCCTTACAAAGAAGGAAGCCACAGTATCATCCTTTGTCATGTTAGGAGTCCTTAACTCATTCTTCAAGCTTGTTACTTGACCAATATTTTTTATAGTGAATAATTTTTTCAATGCTTCATACATTTCTTGGCATGGTCTATATTGGTCAAGATTGTCCTTATTGCTTTCTACCATCAGAGTCATAGCCAATATATCCAATTCTCTATACTTCACCTTGCCTGTATTGCTGGATTCTTCGTTAGGTTTCTTCTCCTTTCCTTTGACCACATCCAAGACTTTGTGCTTTTCAAGAATGAGGTCAATTCTCTTTTTCCAAGATCTGTAGTTTGATTCTCCTTCCAACTTGTTCTCACTCTTTAATGTATTAGACATTGTCCTTGAAGATAGTGGGCTTCTTCTTTGATAAGAGCTTCTTATATGATCCATAGATCAATTCTTTAGTGTTAAAATTGGCAACTAGGGCCAAAATCCATGTGGGTCATCTTATTAATAGAAGCTGATATTTTTCTTGGATCCCTCTCATTGAGAGGTGTAGGATTGATCTAAATATCATCCGATTTCGATAAGTATTCATGGAGATATGAATTTATTTGTGTCATGGGACAATTCGCTATGGTCGGCCAGCAACCAAATAAACCCCACTTGTGCTCAAAGTTTTAGTATAAATAGACTTGGCCTTCAAGTCATTTCAACATAGTTGGGATCTCTTCCTCTCTACTTGTCTTTGGGTTTTAGTAGGAGGAGAGATCCTAAGGGATAACGCTACCCTAATCCAGAGGGAAGAAGCCGGAATTGCTGCAACTGTCGGGAATTGCCGGAATCGCTGGAATTGCTGAGAAAAGCCGGAATTGCCGGAACAGTCAGGAAAGCTGACGCAGAGGGTAGAAGCCGAAACTGCTGAGAACTATTGGGAAAAGCTAGAACTGCCGAGAATAGTTGGAATTGTCGGAACTATTGGAACTGTCGGGAATAGCCTGAATTGTCGGAACTGCAGGAACAGGTGGGAAAGCTGACGCAGAGGGCAGAATTTGGAACTGTCGGGAACAGCCGGAATTGCCGGAATTGCTGAGAACAACTAGAGTTGCCAGAACTGCTGGAATTGTCGAAACTTCCAGGAACTGCCAGAACTGCCGGGAATAGCCGGAACTACCGGAACAGCCAGAGCATCTGTCTCTGAAGGAGAGCAGCATGCAAGGGACAACTAACTAACATTGGGACAGTTGTATGGTACTTAGTAGCAAATACACCAAACATGCAATGTTACAGCTAGCATGCAAGGGACAACTAGCATGCAACAACAAGCATGCTAAGGACAACAAGTATGCTAGGGACAACAAGTAAGCAAGATGCCGCCAACACATAGGTTAGTATGGCAACATGGTGCAACAATGGCACATAATGCAATACAGTGATGGGTATAGTCATGATTAATGAAGCATGATGAGATGCAGCATAGTGATGATGGGTGCAACATGGTGCAATGTGGTGAGGTGCAACATGATGACGAAATGCAACACAATGATAGGTGAAGGAGTCACCTTGGAGAATCAGTTGAAGCAGCATGTCTTTAATTGATCTCATGTATCATCTTCTTAGAGATGATCTATGTTCTTATCTAGATAAGTCAAAGTGTTGACTTCTGTTGTAAACATATTATCTCTCTCTCTCTCTGTTGAACTACTAAAGAACATATAAGAAGATTTGATCAAGGGTTTCCCTACATTGGGGTTTGTCCCTGGCTAGCGCCACATCTTGTGTCTTCTTGTCTTGGCTTGTCTTCTGCGATTTATGTTTATGTTCTGTCTGCAGTTTACTTTGATGTTGATGTGATTGCTAATCTGGGAAAGTTGTTGAGCTAACTGTGAAAATTGAAATAAATTGCTCTAAGCATAGAACATATCTAAAATTAACATGGTATTAGAGTTGAGGTGAAGACAATGCCCAAGCAAGAGTGAAAAAGCAATCACCAAAGACAGTTGGGAAAGGACAAAAGGATTAGTGGATTCCTCATCCCTTTTCAAATTCACCAAGGGTGAAGTCAAAGCAGAGAATATTATTAGAATGGCGTAGCGGAAGTTTCTGATGGCCTACCTAAAGATCACTTCATTGGGAAGTCCGAATCTAAGGGTGGAAGGAAAGGCAGATGCCTTGGCTGCAATAAGTTTGGCCATTATGCGAAGGAGTGTCTGAATGGTAGAGACACATGTCTTGATGAAGATAACAATCATTCCAGGGACATCTTCAATGATCAAAGGAATGACAGGTAATGCAGGTCATCAAGGAAATGGCCGACTCTTCAAGGAAAGCAAGGAACCCCAGGTATGAAGAATCAAATGTTGTTTTTGATAAGATAAAGAAGCGTTATCTTGTATTGGCCCTCTCCTTCGGATTCTTTGGGAATCAAGTTTATCGATCATAGTGCTTCAAGGCACCTCATTGGATAGAAGAGTGCTCTCTCGAATTTGGTAGAGATGGAAACAACCATGGGATTATACTTGGAGTCGATGCCACCTATCCCGGAAAGGGTGTAGGGAATGTTACCCCTCAATTGAATGAGGGTATTCTATTCATTTACAAGAATCTCTTTTATGTACCTAATCGCAAGAACAACCTGGTGTCCATCTCGGAAATGGAAGTCAAAGGTTTCAGGGTAGCATTCATCGATGGAAAGATACATGTTAAAAAATAGAATTTTCAAAGATGCTTTTTCTCATGGGTTCAGGGTTGGCAATTTGTATAAAGTTGCAGGATGGTCCATTGGGGATCATGTCAATTGACATATCACATCTATAACACTAGAGGTCTACCCATGGGGCCCTACTCGATGTGAGTCAAATGATGATAGGGATCCCTGAATTCAAGAAGAGCATGAAGGTACATGTCTGAGATGTACCGAAGGAAAATCTTGTAAGGGGACCATTCCACTCATACAGTAGGTCCACAGGTTTGGAACAACCCGAGGAGTTTGAAATTCATGATTGGGAATCTCATGTATACATGTGGAGGAAAGCCCTCTATGGCTTGAAGAAAAACACCTCGAGCGTAGTATGAGAGGATTGATAGCTGTCCAATGAAACTGAGATTCACTAGGAGTGAAACTGATCCAAACCATTACCCAAAGGTTGTTTATAGACCTCTCATATCTACGCCTTATGAGGATGACCTATTTCTGACAGGTGCAAACCCTCTCATTTGTAGAAGTAAGAGGGAGTTGGATTCCGGATGTGGAATGATAAACTGCAAGCTCGTAACTACCTTGAGGATCTTAACTTTCAGAAGTTATATGGTAGTGATGTCGAACTAGATTTGGGAAATGCCTGTGAGTTTCATAAACTCATTCGCGTTGATGTTCTTGGTGAACTTTCGTCCGGACATATGTTTTGCAGTTAGCATGGTGAGCTCATATCTAGTTTAGCCTCACTAGACTGGTGCCAAGAATCTTCGGAGATATCTTAGGGGCACAATCTCGCATGGATTGAGATACACTGTCGGAAATATGAAATTGCATGATTATTCGAATGCTGACTGGGCAGGCAGTGTGGAGGATCATTAGAGCACTTCTCAGTGCTGGTTCTCTTTGGATTCTACTTTGATATCATAGATGAGTAGGAAGCAGAAGTCGATTGCTATAAGCATCGTCGAGACCAAATACATAACTACGAGTATGATCTCTTGTGAAGCTACATGATTGTAGAAGCTCTTAAGTGAGTTGTTTGTACACATGATGAATACCACTGTGATTCTCTGTAGCAACCAAAGGGGGGATTCGATTATTGAGGAATCCTGTATTCGATAATTGCTCTAGCAGATAGACATCGAATACTGCCTTATTTGGGATATGGTAGGTCGATGAGCGAGGAGGCTCCATCGCATTGAGACTGATGTACAGGTCGCAAACATTTTGTCAAAGCCCCGGGGAAAGGTCAAATCTGTGACTTTCCTGAACGACTTGGAGTTGTTGAGAGACCTTCTTATAAGGGTACTGCATGTTGCATGCATTGAGCTCTGGGAGATCTGGGAGGCTTGGGTACTTACTCGAGCAACATATGACCACAGGGTGACTCACCCTCCCCTGGTGGTGTGCTATGTATAGGATGACAGGTTCAACCTTCCCATGTGATACCTCGTGGCGACTGTGGAACAGGATGATTAGTTCTCCTGTGGCAACTGTGGAACAGGATGGTTAGTTCTCTTGTGGGTTGGGATGATTAGTTCTCCCATGGCAACTGTGAATCAGGATGATTAGTTCTCTTGTGGGATGGGATGATTAGTTCTCCCATGGCGACTATGGCGCAGGATTATTTGTTGTCCTGTGGACGGGATGATTAGTTCTCCTCTCGAGGCATCCTACCCATGCAGTTTGGGACTCATGGGAAGTACCTCTCATCTGATCAATTAGCAGGGAAATGGGGTTAGGGAACATAGTAGTACTATCGATGGATGCATCGATGTATCTACCGTACTTCCTATGCTAGGATGACCTCCATTGATCTAGGATCAATGAAACTGATCCGGGATCAATATGAGTGGTTTGAGACACTCTTGTGATATTGATTTGGGATCAATAAAAATGACTTTGGGCCAGTAAGAGTGATGTGACATATCCTCTTTAGATGAAACTGATTTTGGGTCAGTTTAGAATGGTATGAGACATTCTCAATCAATTGTTCTTCTTCATGGTTCGGCAAAGCAGAGTAGTGTAGGGCACTGATGGCAGAGCTAGTACAGTCAGACATATGGATCAACGAATGGAGTTCTTCCTAGTTGAGAGGGAGTGTTAAAATTGGCAACAAGGGCCAAAACCCAAGTGGGTCATCTTATTAATGGAAGTTGATATTTTTCTTGGATCGCTCTCATCGATAGGTGTAGCATTGATCTAAATATCATCCGATTCCGATTAGTATTCATGGAGATATGAATTTATTTGTGTTATGGGACAATTTGCCAAGGTTGGCCAACAACCAAATAAACCCCACTTGTGCTCAATGTTTTAGTATAAATAGAGGTGGCCTTCAAGTCACTTCAACACACTTGGGATCTCTTCCTCTCTGCTTGTCTTTGGGTTTTAGTAGGAAGAGAGATCCTAAGGGATAACGTTGCCCTAATCCAGAGGGAAGAAGCTGGAACTACTGGGAATAGGCGGAATTGTCGGAACTGCGGGGAATAGTCGAAATTGCCGAGAAAAGCTGGAACTGTCGGAACAGCCGGGAAAACTGACGCAGAGGGCAAAATCTGGAACTGCCAGAACTGCCAATAACTATCAGAATTGTCGGGAAAAGCCAGAACTGTCGGGAATAGCTGGAATTGCCAGAATTGTTGGAACTATTGGGAACAGCCGGAATTGCAGGAATTGCCAGGAACTGTCGGTACATGCAGGAAAGCTGATGCAGAGGGCAAAAGCTGGAATTGCCAGGAATAGCCTGAACAATGGGAATTGTCGGAACTGCTGGAATTGCCGGAACTACTGGGAATCGCCGGAACAACCAAAGCATCTGTCTCCGAAGGAGAGCAGCATGCAAGGGACAACTAACATTAGGACAGTTGTATGGTACTTAGCAACAAATACACCAAACATGCAACGTTACAGCTAGCATGCAACAACAAGCATGCTAAGGACAACAAGCATGCTAGGGACAACAAGCGAGCAAGATGCAGCCAACACATAGGTTAGTATGGCAACATGGTGCAGTAATGGCACATAATGCAATACAGTGATGGGTATAGTCATGATTAATGAGGCGTAGTGATGATGGGTGCAGCATGGTGAGGTGCAACATGATGACAAAATGCAACACAACGATAGGTGAAGGAGTCACCTTGGAGAATCAATTGAAGCAGCATGTCTTCAACTGATTTCATGTATCATCTTCTTAGACATGATATATGTTCTTATCTAGATAAGTCAAAGTGTTGACTTCTGTTGTAAACGTACTATCTCTCTCTCTCGATTGAACTATTGAAGAACATATAAAAAGAACTGATCAAGGGTTTCCCCACATTGGGGTTTGTCCTTGCCTAGCGCCACATCTTGTGTCTTCTTGTCTTGCCTTGTCTTCTGCGATTTATGTTTATGTTCTATCTTCAGTTTACTTTGATGTTGATGTGATTGCTAATCTGAAAATGTTATTGAGCTAATTGTGAAAATTGAAATAAATTTCTCTAAGCATAGAACGTACCTAAAATTAACATTTAGGTTCCTTCTAGTAGATAGTCAAGACTGCCTTTTTGCTTCTTCACCTTAGCTCTGATACCATGTTAGAAAATCAGAAAGGCAGAAAGATTTTCTTAGATAGATAATTATTTGTGATTCTTTTATCTTTTAGTTCATCAAGCAATTACCAAAACAATAACACAAGGACAATAGATGTAGGTGGACAGCGAGGGAAGCACCCCTATCTAGGGGAAAACCCAGTCAACAATTTTTCCTTCAATATGTTCTCGAGATAATCCAAGACTGTAGACCCAGATAGAGATTCTCTCCACACCGGTCCGCCCTTAATCCTTCTTGCAGATGACAACCCTTCCAAAGCAACTTTGATATAGCAGGATCAACAACAACTTCAACCTTGTAGCAACTTTGACCCAACAATAGTAGCAATAACAACTTCATGTAAACTTGGAGAGCTTCGATCTCCCTTGATACACCTCAGAACAGGTTGAGAGTTGTCCCAAAATTTTGATCATGAGGTTTACTATCTCCTTCCAGAAACTTGCATTCCTTTCCAACCGTTCTTCTAGCCCTTTCTCAACTTAACACTTTCCCAGCTTCCAGATTTAGAAATCGAACTATGTGAGAGAAAATGAGATGCTCCAAATGAATTCGAACTCGTTGTATTTATAGCGTTCCAGGGAGGTGGAATAACTTGTCTTGAGTCTAACTTGATGTCGAGGAGACTAAATTCATTTTTGACTAAAAAATAATTCTTTTTACATGATCCGAAAGCCCAAGAAGGGTCTCTTTTAATGTACAATGACTCTAATGAATCAAAATAAATCCTAGAACTCCTCAATGGGGACTTTGACCTAAAACATGATGACCCAAGCATGGAACCCATGCTTTAATAAGTCATAGAAATAATAATAAAAATATTTCTTCATTCTTTTGATAAGTATATCTCAAATATATTAATGAAGACCGAACCTAGTTACAAATTTCAATAGGTCTCAAGATAAAGTTGCAAAATTTGGATAAAACTTTATCAAGGAAAGATAAGAAAATAGCTCATCTACGAAATTAAAATCAAATCTTGTTTACCAAATTCAAATGGTTAAAATGAAACGAAATATCAATTTGGAAAGTTGAAGCGTGTTGTTCAGAGAGAGGTCTTCCAACTTGAAGGAGTTTTTTGAGTTGTTTCTTCAAGAACTTTGAAGCTGATGATTTTCAAAGAGAGGAGGCTACTGATTTTGGGTAGCATCAGATGTGCTCTAGCTCCGAAATTTTGTGTAGGGGCTAGAATACATAAGATTTCCAAGACCCATAAATCGTTTGGAGAAATTCCACCTGAATTGTGAGTTATTGAAATAATTATTATTTTTAATGGGGTTCCTAAGTCTAAACTTAGAAAAATAAAAATATGGGCAAGAAGCTTCTAAGAGACAAGGATAAAGTCTATTTTAATCTTAGCCATTGATTAGGGACTTAATCTGGACCGTCGATTCATCAATAGGAAAAGTATAAGAGGAGGCTTGAGGGTCAGTGGAGATACACCAAGTGATCAGTCACTTAGATTTTTCTGGGGCATGGTTTGCTGAGAAAATCAAACAAGTGATTTGAGTTGCAGTGAGAGGGGCAAAAGTAGAGATTTGGATCAGAAAGGAGTTCCGAGCCAAAGAGTATGTGGCAGAGAGGTAGCAGTAACATCAGAGAGGCAACATAGAGGCCTACGCAACCTAGGAAGGGGCTCATGCAATGTTGACGTCGGCCAGGAGGGTCTCTTACAGTGGCAGTGCAGAGTATTCTTCAGAAGTCTGAGATTTTGCCGGTGAAGCGAGGTTTTGGGACGGGAGGGTTGAACAACAGTCTTCCTCTAGCAAATTGATCCAGCATGAGGGGTCACACAGTCTCCTAGATGCAAGACACTGGGCCAAGCAATGATTGTGCTGGGATTTCGCAGTGTTTGCCAGAGTTAGGCCACTCAGTGGATCAGTTGTGACTTGGAGAATGAGGTAAACCCTCGTATTTATTTCTTGCTGCCGATATTTCTTTGAAAGGTTAGGTGGTGTGAGAGGCAACCTATTGTACTTAGATTCTGCTTGCTTAATAATGCAAGCCCTCTATCTGCTGCACTGGTTTTCCCGCATTGGGAATTTCCGAGGACATGTTATCCAAAAATAACGGTGTCCCTTGTGTGTTTGTCTCATCTATTGTTTCAGTTTATGATATGTATGTCAGTGTAGTTTGTAGTAGCATTTTTCATCACTGTTTATAAATTAAAAAGCTTGTTGAATGAGATAACAAGTAGGAGATGCTAAACTAGTGACTGCAGTAGGATTTTTGTTTGTAAAAGTTCAGAAATTTTCACATGGTATCAGAGCGCTGTAGATCATATGACACTGAATCCATTCACTGGGAGATCCAACAAATCCGCTGCAAAGAGGCAGTCGTGCCGAGTGACAACGATGTTTCAGAGCCAAAGGAGCAGCTGAAGGAGTGACGCAGTGCTAGAGGAGTGATGCAGAAGCTCACACTATTCTTGTGTCAGCTTTCTCAGCCAGGAGGAGGAGACGCAAAAGCCGAGAGGAGCTAATGCAGTGACTGCATTAGCTCTTTGGGCCAGCGCAGAGCCTGCAGGGATCTGATCAGTCAGTTGTCGATGTAGTAGGAGGAGTGCAAATTTGATTTGTGGAGCTGGTGGGACGATGTTGTTGTTGTTGCAGAATAGTGTCTACGGAGATGAAACTGAGGTAGAGGGAGTCATTGCCTTGACAGATTTCTTGCCAAAAGAAATCTAGCTCCGGGTTGATGAGCAACAACAAAGGACTATTGGAGAAGGGGTGATTCGACATTATTTGGCGGGAGGATTTCCGTGAAGGAAATCAGGACTCAGAGGGAGTCTAGAAAGAACTTGTTCCTTAGAGGATTTCTAGCGCCAAAGAAATTTATATCCGAGTTTTGTTTGAGCAGCAACAAGAGAGGGAGAAGAGAACATGTTCTACACTTGTTTGAGCAGAGATGTCCGCAGAGATGGCAATTAATGGACTAAGGGATCAGGGCAGATTGGATGGTGCATCCAATTTGGCATCTGAAAGGCGAGGATCCTAGCAGGCTTGGACAAGAATCGCATCAAGGATTATGCCTTGAAAGTAGTTGTTGTTCCAGTCGATGTTGATTCTCCCAAGAAATACGAGGCGGCTTAGGCAAAGGCAGTTTGCATGATCTTAGACGGGGTTAAGGATCATGTGGTCCCACATATTGCTGAAAAGGAAACAACAAGGGAAATTTGGGAGGCCTTGACCACCTTGTATGAGGGAACTTTTGTCCAATGGTAGATGTTGCTAGAGAATCAACTAAGACAGTATTAGATGTAGAAGGGAGAAGAAGTCGATCCCTTTCTTCTCAGGTTGCAAGGGATTTGAGACCAGTTGACTTCCGTAGGGTCTACACCAGATCCTGAGTTCATGGTCAACACTGCCCTGAATGCAGTCATTGAAGACTAGGAGACCTTTGTCCAGAGCATTTTGGGCAAGGATTCTTTCCCTAGTTGGCAGGAGAGCAGCTCTTTGATAGGAAGAGATCAGGTGGTTAACCAGGGCAGGAAGTAGTGGCATAGGAGTCAGAGCCGAGGAGGAGGAGGATGCAACTCTCACATCATCGTGACAGCAAGGGCAACAAAAGAGGAAGAAAAAGGATATAACCAAAGTGAGATGCTTCAGGTGTGGGGAACTGGGACATTTCACCACTCAATGCCCCTCGGAAGAAGGGCAACGAAGAGAACTCTAACTCGAAGGCTGCTCCAGCGAGGCTGGCAAGGAGGATGATGATGAGGATTGTGCCATGAGTGTTCATGCACCTTTGGAGAAGAGGTGGGGTGACATAGAGTTGTAGTCGGCAAGACTACACATGGCCAGGATACTGGAGGTGCCAAAATTCTTGGATCACATACGGCTACTGGAGCCCTTAATGATAGTAGAAGAATAATGGGAGTCAATTGGTGCTAGGGATGATGGAGCAATAGTGGCAGAGCTAGAGTGCCATAGTCTGAAGAAACGCAGTGGAGGTTGCAGCAGTGGGAGAGGCACAAAGAAGATTGCAACAGCGCGGTAGCAGCAGAGGGTCAGCACAAATTAGCAGTAGAGGTAGCTTCAGCATCACGAGGTATCTAGACTGATCAATATGTTAGCTTTTGGGTGACCTTTTTAGTTGCTTACTTCTTAGCAATTGAGTTGTAGTGCAACAATTAGCAGTGGCAGTGCTATGGGCAGCATGATGCAACATATTGAGAGGGAGCTGCATTACAGAGGTAACAGTGACAGTGGCAATTTCATGGGCAACAATACAGGATGCAACAGTGCAATGGATGAATGGGAGCAGGCCAAGCACCAACAACACAGAGGACCAATGTCGTGGATCAGTGTGATGCTTCTATTGGGGAGTATTGCTAGAGCACATTCCTCGCTAAGAGGGAGTGTTGATTTTGGGTAGCAACGGATGTGCTCTAGTGCCGAAATTTTGTGGAGGGGTTAGAATACATCAGATGTCCAAGACCCAGAAATTATTTGGAGAAATTCCACTAGGATTGTGAGTTATTAAAATAATTAATATTTTTAATGAGGTTCCTAACTCTAAACTTAAGAAAATAAAAATATTAATGGGTATTAATAAAAATATGGGTGAGAAGCTTCTAAGAAGCCGTTGATTAGGGACTTAATCTCGATCGTTGATTCATCAACAGGAAAAGTATAAAAGAAGGCTTGAGGGTTAGTTGGAGATACACCAAGTGATCAGTCAGTTCAATTTTTTCTGGGGCGTGGTTTCTTGAGAAAATTGAACAAGTGATCTAAGTTGCAGTGAGAGGGGCAGAAGTAGAGATTTGGATCGGAAAGGAGTTCTAAGTGAAAGAGTACGTGCCAAAGAGGCAACAGTAGCATCAGAGAGGCAACGCGGAGGCCTATGTAGCCCAGAAAGGGGCTCACGTAGTGCTGACGCAGGTGAGGACGGTCTAGCAGTGCAGAGTATTTGTTAGAAGTCTGAGATTTTGGCAGAGAAGTGAGGTTTTGAGCTGGGAGGGTTGAATGACAGCCTTCCTCCAGCGAATCGATCCAGCAGAAGGGGTGACGTAGTCTCCTAGAGGAAAGACGCTAGCTCAAGCAATGATTGCACTTGGATTTCGTAGTGTTTGCTAGCGTTAGGCCACTCAATGGATCAATTGTGACGTGGAGAACGAGGTAAACCCTTTTATGTATTTCTTGTTGTCGAGATTTCTCTGAAAGGTTAGATGGTATGAGAGGCAACTTGTTGTACTCAGAATTTGCTTGCTTAGTAATATAAACCCTCTATCAGTTGCAATGGTTTTCCCACATGGGGTTTTTCCAGGGACGTCTTATACAAAAATAATGGCGTCCCTTGTGTGTTTGTCTCATCCATTGTTTCACTTTATGATCTGTATGAAAGTGTATTGTGTACCATTGTTTTTCATCACTGTTTATAAATTAAATAACTGTTGAATGAAATAACAAGTAGGAGATGCTAAACCAGTGATTGCAGTAGGATTTCTGTTTGTAAAAATTCATAAATTTTCACATGGTATCATAACATTGCAGATCATAGGACGCTAAAGCCCTCAGCTGGTAGATCAACAAATTTGTTGTAGAGACGCAACTGTACCAAGTGACAACGTTGTTTTAGTGCTAGAGGAGCAGCGAAAGGAGTGAGGCAGTGCCAGAGGAGTGATGCAAAAGCTCATGCAATTCCTGCGTCAGCTTTCTGAGCTAGGAGGAGGAGATGCAGTGGCCGAGAGGAGCTCACGCAGTGACTGCGTCAGCTCTTTGGGCCACCGTAGAGCCTAAGGGGCTTAGATCAGTCATTTGTCGGGGTAGTAGGAGCAGTGCAGATTCGAGCTGTGGTGCTAGTGGGACGTTGTTGTTGTTGTTGCAAAACAATGTCTGTGGAGACGAAACCGAGGTAGAGGGAGTCACTACCTTGACGGATTTCTTGCCAAAAGAAATCTAGCTCTGGGTTGATGAGCAACAGCAAAGGAGGATTGGAGAAGGGGTGATTGACATTATTTGGCGGGAGGATTTCCGTTAAGGAAATTAGTCCTCAGAGGGAGTCTAGAAAGAACTTGTTCCTTAGAGGATTTCTAGCGCCAAAGAAATCCAGATCCGAGCCTTGCTGGGGCCGTAGCAAGAAAGGGAGAAGAGAACCTGTTCTACACTTGTTTCAGCAAATATGGAAGTTAATGGACTGAGGGATTAGGACATTTTGGATGGAGCATCCAACTTTGTCATCTAGAAAGCCAGGATCTTGGTAGTCTTGGATAAGAATCGCATAAAGGATTATGCCTTGAAAGTAGTTGTTGTTATGGTCGATGCTGATCCTCTCAAGAAATATGAGGAGGCTCAGGCAAAGGCAAAGTGCATGATCTTGGATGGGGTCAAGGATCTTGTGCTCCCACATATTGCTGAAAAGGAAACAACAAGGGAAATGTGGGAGGCCTTGACCACCTTGTATGAGGGAACTTCTGTCCAACAGAAGATGTTGATGGAGAATCAACTAAGACAATATCAGATGTAGAAGGGGGAAGAAATCGATCCCTTCCTTCTTTGGTTGCAAGGGATTTGAGACGAGCTGACTTCTGTAGGGTCTACACTAGATCCTGAGTTCATGGTTAGGAACACCTTGAATGCAATCACTGAAGATTGAGAGACCTTTGTCCAGAGCATTTTGGGCAGGGATTATCTCCCCAGTTGGGAGGAGATGTGGGCAACTCTTCGATAGGAAGAGATTAGACGGTTAACCAAGGCAGGAAGTAGCGACAAAGGAGTCAAAGCCAAGGAGGAGGAGGAGGATGCAACTCTCACATCATTGGGACAACAAGGGCAGCAAAAGAGGAAGAAAAAGGGTATACCGAAAGTTAGATGCTTTAGGTGTGGGGATCTGGGACATTTCGCCATTCAGTGCCCTCGGAAGAAGGGCAAGGGAGAGGTGTCTGACTCAAAGGCTGCTCTAGCAAAAACTGACAAAGAGGACGATGATGAGGATTGTACCATGAGTGTTCATGCACCTTTGGAGAAGAGGTGGGGCGACATAGAGTTGTAGTCGGCAAGACTACACATGGGTAGGATACTTGAGGTGCCGAAATTCTTGGATCACATACGGCTATTGGAGCTCTTAATGACAGTAGAATAATAACAGGAGTCAGTTGGTGCTAGGGATGATGGAGCAACAGTGGCAAAGCTAGAGTGCCAGAGTCTGAAGCAGCGCAGTGGAGGTTGTAGCAGTGGGAGAGGCACAAAGAAGATTGCAACAACGCAGTAGCAGCAAAGGGTCAGCACAGATTAGCAATAGAGGTAGCTTCAACATCACGAGGTATCTAGACTGACCAATATGTCAGCTTTTGGGTGACTCTTTCAATTGCTTACTTCTGAGCAACTAAATTGCAGTGAAGCAGTTAGCAGTGGTAGTGTTATGGGCAACATGATGCAACATATTGAGAGGGAGTGACAGTACAGATGTAGCAGTGACAGTGGCAGTGTCATGGGTAGCAATACAAGATGTGTTAGTGCAGTGGATGAAGGACAGCAAGCCAAGCATCAACAACATAGAGGACTGATGTCGTGGATCAGTGTAATGCTTGTATTGGGGAGTATTACTAGAGCACATTCCTCTCTAAGAGGGAGTGTTGATTTTGGGTAGCATTGGATGTGCTCTAGCTTTGAAATTTTATGGAGGGGCTAGAATACATAAGATCTCCAAGACCCAGAAATCGTTTGGAGAAATTCCACCCAGATTTTGAGTTATTAAAATAATTAATATTTTTAATGAGGTTCCTAAGTCTAAACTTAGGAAAATAAAAATATTAATGGGTATTAATAAAAATATGGGTGAGAAGCTTTGAAGAGACAAGGATAAAGTCTATTTTAATCTTAGCCGTTGATTAGGGACTTAATCTCGGCCGTTGATTCATCAACAAGAAAAGTATAAGAGGAGGCTTGAGGGTCAGTTGGAGATCCACCAAGTGATCAGTCAGTTCGATTTTTTGGGGCGTGGTTTGTTGAGAAAATCGAACAAGTGATCTGAGTTGCAGTGAGAGGGGCAGAAGTAGAGATTTGGATCAGAAAGGAGTTCAGAGCCAAAGCGTATGTGGTAGAGGGGCAGCAATAGCATCAAAGAGGTAGCACAGAGGCCTACGCAAACCAAGAAATGGCTGACGCAGTGTTGACACGGGCGAGGAGGGTATCTTGTAGTGGCAGTGCAAAGTATTTGTCAGAAGTCTGAGATTTTGCTGGAGAAGCGAGGTTTTGAGCCGGGAGGGTGGAAGAACAATCTTCCTCCAGCGAATCAATCCAACAGAAGGGGTGATGCAGTCTCCTAGTGGCAAGACGCTGGCCCAAGTAGTGATTGTGCTAGGATTTCGCAGTGTTTGCCAGAGTTAGGCCACTCAATGGATTAGTTGTGACTTGGAGAATGAGGTAAACCCTCGTATGTATTTCTTGCTGCTGATATTTCTCTGAAAGGTTAGCCGGTGTGAGAGGCAACCTGTTGTACTCAGATTTTGCTTGCTTAATAATACGTTGGTGTGAGAAGCAACCTGTTGTACTTAGATTCTGCTTGCTTAATAATACAAACCGTCTATCTGATGTACCGATTTTCCTACATTGGGTTTTTCTGGGGACGTGTTGTCCAAAAAGAACGGGGTCCCTTGTGTGTTTGTGTCATCTATTGTTTCAGTTTATGATCTGTATGTCAATGTAGTCTGCTGTAGTGTTTTTCATCACTGTTCATAAATTAAATAACTTGTTGAATGAAATAACAAGTAGGAGATGCTAAACCAGTGACTGCAGTAGGATTTCTGTTTGTAAAAATTCAGAAATTTTCACAGAGGCATGTAATGAAACTAATTAAATTTAATTAATCATTATTAAGAGCCATATCTGTTACAATAGTCATGTCCTTTTACCAGAAGGCATGTCCTTTTTTGCAATTCCAATATGATGCCTTTACTTTGCTTTTGTAAACTGAATTGAACCTTTAATTTTAAAAACACTTTGTAACTTTTAAAGGTTAAATAGGTCTTTAACTTCATAGATGTTTCTGTTATGATCATAGTTGTTGTTGAACCATTTGGTTCAATACAGATTATTACTTATCGGTGTGTCGTTTTATCTGCTTGTAGTTATATGTACTATGCAGGCATGCATTTTCTTAGTTATTTATCTATTTTCTCCATGTCCCAACAATGGTTAGACTGCAATGTTCGTTTCCATTTTGACATTTAGAGTTAGCATTGAAATTTCAGCTGTGGCAATTAAGAGAAAAAGGAGAAAAGAACTTTGCATTAGTCTGTGTTTCTTTAATTGAGGGGTATTCAGATTTCTAGCTCCAAGGCTATCCAAAAATCACCGTATTCTCAGTATTATCGTTTTGCTTTTAGAAGAATTTTTTTTGGAGGACCCACATGAGTTGTGTATTGAACAGTTCAGCTATGAATTGTGAACGGATCAATTCATATCCATCCAGGACAGGGAAGAAGGATAGTTAAATGGTGAAATAACTTTCTATTGTACTTGTGTGCCTGCAGATATCGAGGGCTGCTTTAACACCAAAGTCCAGCTACATTGCAAGTCCAGCTGCATCTTGGCTGGATGACTTTCTTGTATGGTTATCACCAGAAGCATTTGGGTGCTGCCGTAAATTTCCGAATGCGACCTACTGTCCTCCTGATGATCAGGTGAGAAGAACAATTTATGTTATTTTTGATTAAAAAAGGATATATTTTATACCATACAGTGTTCCATTAGTTAAGATTTGCATTTTGCGCTTGTCTATGAATGAGGCTTTCTGTTTGTCATCCTGCTATATCGTACACCATGATCGAAACACTGCAATGTTATGCATGTATATATTATTTCCATAATTGGAAAAGCAAGAAAGATGTGGAGATACCTATTTATGCTTTAAAGTGTCAACCGAGTCCCCATATTCCTTGAATTCATGATTTGAGAATTTACAAAAAAGTCATATCTAGGGAAGAGTGAAAACAAATTCCTGCCTAGTGTCATTTTTCATTTTCCACATTTAGCAGCTGCTTTCTTGTTTCTTGATGATGATCTCCAAATAACCAGCAAAAACATGGCTGAACTTATTGTATCATGAGCATTTGCACAATAAAGATTGTTATCATGCAAATCTGCACCAAGAAGAAATAACAGAACTAAGTGATAATTATAGGTAATCTAGCTCTGTCACCACAGGATGCCTCTCTTTTCAAGTTGGTTCTTTTCCAGCCACAGGGAGGTATCCGTAGGGTTTTATGTGCTATAATTTCTGAGTGTAAATCTCTCTGTAAACTTGAGAGAAATCATGACACCAAGTCATCATCAAGAGAAATAATCACACTAAGCATCTGTTAACAGTGTTAAAAGGTCAAATAAATTGCAAATGGTTGGATTAGTTTATTTAAGTAAATTTCAGCAGCAGATGGAAACAATTAGATAAGAAGTTAAGAACATGCATTTTGGGTGAAAGAACAATTCAAAACAAATACATGTGAAGGAGAATATGGACCTTGAATGAAAGAACAATTCAAAACCAGTGCATTAATGTAACAACACAATCCCTGCTGCATTATTGCTCTCAGAGAAACAACCAGAGTTCAAAAAGCTAGAAAAAATCCATAGAAGAACTTGTCTGAAAATTAGCATAGAGGTTGGAATCAACGATACATGCAAAATAAACTAGGGGCTGCCCTGTCATCGTATCTGAAAGGATGGAACAATGATGGTGAAGAAGTGCTACTGAAGTCTGTCAAAAAGAATCCAATCTCCCCAACACTGATCTTCAACTCTGTTTTACAGTATCCAAAGGAGAGAAAGGAGAAGGGGTGAATCCCGGCGTTTTCAATCTCGGTATGCTCACACTTGGACTTGGCCAAGTTGACTTGTGTTGCCCCCCTAACCAAGTCAACTCAGCCTTCTTCCCAGTTTTGCGACCAATTTGAGACTGAACCAGCTGAGAATGAGGGACCAAACTTTGGTGTCAACTGTGCTGACAGCATAACTGTTTACTATTATTGACCACCATAACTTGAATATAACTGCTGCTTGCTAACTTCTCTGCCCAAAACCTGCCCGAAATGTTGATTGGTGGTAGCAGCAAATATGCTCTAGCCATGAAAATTGGTGGAGAGGCTAAGCACATGAGATCTCCAAGACCCAGAAATGGTTTGGGGAATTCCACCCGGTTAGAGAGATATTAATAAAATTAATATTTTTAATGGAGTTCTTAAGTCTAAACTTAGGAAAATTAAAATATTAATGGGTATTAATATAAAACTGAGTGAAGAATGTTCTAAATGACATGGATCAAACCAAATCTAATCTTAGCCATTGATCAAAGACTTAATCTTGGTCGTTGAAGACTCAACAGAAAAAATATAAGAGGAGGCTTGAGGGTCAGTTGGAGACACACCAAGATTGATCAGTCAGTTCGATTTTCTGGAGTGGGGTTTGTTGAGAAAATTCGAACCAGTGATTTGAGTTGCAGCGAGGGGCAATGAGTGCATAGCAGAGAGGCAAAGATAGTGCTGGAGAGCTAGCGCAGTTACTAAGGAGGGTACGTAGAGCCAACATAAGCCATGCAGAGGCCCAGAGAGACTGCGCAGAGGTTAGCAGGGCCTGTGTGGGTGATGCAAAAGGCCAGAAAGCCAACGCAGAGCAACAGAAGGCTGACACATGTGGTTTCAGAGTGACGCAGAGGCCAGGAGGGCTGACATAGAGCCTCGGAGAAGTGGCGGAAGGTTTTTCGTGGAGCAGACTTGTCGAATATATACTTCCGAAGAGAGGCATTACTGCCAGATTAATTTCTCTGCTGTGTGAGCTAGTTTGGCACCCTAGTCGTACTCAAGAAAAGATGCTTAATAATAAAACCCTCAAAACTGCTGCAATGGTTTTCCCAAGTTGGGTTTTTCCGGGGACGATTGTCCAAAAATTACAGTGTCACTTGTGTGTTCGTCTATTTTTTTAGTTGATGATCTATAGATGGTTGAGACTGCATTCGTGTTTATTTTCAGTATTTATATGGTTAAATAACTTGTTAAGAAATTAAACAGGTAGGTGAAATAAACCAGATAGTGCCGGAAGAATTTATAATGGGTTAAACTTAGAAATTTCAACATGAAACTCCTCCTTCAACGCTGTCTTGAGAACTCTTTCTGCTGTTCACTAATTCTGACCAACCAACAGGCTGTAACTGCTTATTGGTGTGCATTTCCAAAATGAATGCTGATGTTTTCTGTTGCAATTCTCAGCATGCATGTGTGAGTCTCTGTCCAAGCTTATCGAGAATAGATAGTATGGCTGTATGCATATTTAAATGCATAGAAAACCTACTGAAATAACCTTTTAGTAATGATCAAATCCTGTAAAAATTATGTTGTTACAGCACTCATCCTTTAACTGTAACTGCTGTTTGCTAATAATACCAGAGGAATCTGCGTGTAATATTTCCTTCCAACAATCCCTTAAGATTTCCCAACAAATCTCTGAGTTTAGATTAAATTTTTCGGTCACACCTTTTGTCAAACAGTTCAACTGTATATTGTTGTAGGTGACTTGTCATTGTTTTTATTTTCAAAACTGTTTATTCAGAACTTCAAGTGCACCAGCTATCTATTTAGGCAGATTTTAGAGTCTATATAGTATAAACAACTCAGAAAAAACCATCACATTGCAGATATAAGAATATAACACCCATAGAAAACACTTTCTCTCTAAATGTATACACAGAGAACAGATAATGGAAGAATGAACCTGCTAATTAGATGGCAGCCAACAAGAGTTACGTATGCATCCGTTGCATCCCATTAAGAGGAATATCAGCGTGGGAAGTATACTGCCCAGGCACTAAATCTCAGTCCAGACTTGCAGATTGTAGCAGCTTGTTCAACCAGAAATTAGTAGAGGGTGCAATCAGCTTAAGGGAACTCAAATAAGGGTCACGGCTCTTCCAACATTACCAGCAACAACTCCAGACTTTCTGCAGTAAACAGTAGACCCCAAATCAAGCCTCTTTGTGATGACAGGCAGCCCCAATGCACTGCTAACTACAGCAACTTGGCCCAGATTTTATTAGTGGCTCATTCAGCTTTAAAAGACAGTGACCATGGTTCTGGAATGATCCCACTAAGAGGAATATCAGCTTGGGAAGTATACTGCCCAGGCACTAAATCTCAGTCCAGACTTCCAGATTGTAGCAGCTCGTTCAACCAGCAATTAATAGAGGGTGCAATCAGCTTAAGGGAACTCAAATAAGGATCATGGTTCTTCCAACATTACCAGCAACAACTCGAAACTTTATGCAGTCAACATTAAACCCCAAATCAAGCCTCTTTGTGATGACAGGCAGCCCCAATGCACGGTTAACTACAGCAACTTGGCCCAGATTTTATTAGTGGCTCATTCAGCTATAAACGACAGTGACCACGGTTCTGGAATGGTGTAAATGCTTCCCTCTTCGCACTCAGAAGAATACCTTGACCATTATAAGCTTCCAGCAATCTATTAACAAGTGTTTCGACCTCCTACTAAAGTAGCTCAATCCCACTGTAAAGGAGAACTCATCCAGTCACAGGATAAGAAACTTGTCCCTTCTATTCTCCATGGAACTCGTACTAATGGTGGTTGGTTTTCATTACTGCGTTTGCTTCTTCAACCCAACATCTGCTTCAGAGATTTTGACCAGCAGAGTAAGGGAGAATCGTTCCTATTTTATTGGCAGTGCCTTGGTTCTTGATATGACTGGAAAAATCAACTCCCAACTCTGTCTTCAACCTGAAAGGTAAATGAAATCAAATGAGTAGGAGATTCAACGGATAATACCTCTTCCAGCTCAGAATCTTTAGCAAATCTTGCACTCCATTGTAGCTTTGCGGAGAAATTTGAGTGATTTCACTTTCGAATCCCAAACTAGGGTGTCTCGTTGCAACACCAAAGTCTTCTATGGCAGCGAGGGTTCCAAACCCTTAGCTTCTCCTTCAAACTCTCTCCAAGAGCTCTTTCTCCAAACTCACACACAATCCACGAATGAGGAGGGTCTCCTCATTTTCTTTATTTAATGAATTTAGGGTTGTCTTTTCACCTTTACCTTATGTTTTTTTTTTCTTTTCTTTTTGTTTTTTATAACTCACTTACCCTTTCCCTCCAATTAAATATTTAAAAGCTCTTTTCCTTTCTTTACTTAATAAAGTGACTTTTATAAACTAATTAAAGTCACTTTTAATGCCGGAAAATGCTTAATTCGACCCTGTGGTCATGATAGCCACCCAAAGCCCCTTTTTATCATTCTGCCCTGAAGATAGTTTCACCCCAATTCCGACGAACTATTACACGAAGGTGTTTATCCAAGTAATCAGCCTGAAACAACACCTTAAGCATAAATAATTAAAATATGCCTGTTCTTAATGCCATTTTACGGAAATCATCGGAACAGAACGGAACCGAGAGCAAACGATGCAAAATTTATCTCGATGATGAAATATGGTAAGCGATCTCAGTCAGACCCATAAAACTCCTCTAAAACCCTTTGGGCTCACCAATGGAGTAATCCTGCTCCTATGACCACGTTGATACAAGCTCTGGAAAACATTCCTAACCACCTCGCCTAGTAATCCAAAATTTGGGGACATTACACTGCGACTAATAATACTAGAGAATTTGCCGAGAGCCAAATCAATAGAGTGCAACTCTTCATATAATCGAATGCTTTTCAGTCTTGATCACAAACCTATGGGAAATATCTCATTTGGGTACAACCTTTCTTTATGAATACAATTGTTTTCTAATAGTAACTAAGCCAAGTTGAACATGCTGATGATAGAAACTTGTATGCATATTATTAAATCAGGAAAATCAAGCTGCATGCAGCTGTTTTGTTCTCATTTAATGAATGGACACTCAGAGAACTATAGAATCCCATCAAATTTTCTAATAAAGGAAGCCTCCAAGAGTCATTGCATGCATGGAGTGCAAGTGATATATGAACAACACTCTTGAGGAATAGGTTGGCGGCTAAGGATGAAATAACATGAGACTTGGTGTGTAAATATTGTTGAAAATTGGTAGCTTCGGTCGGTATTTTCAGTGGCAAAGGAAAGGAGAAATTATAAATTTTTATGTTGACCAATTCATCATGATTTGCACAAGTCGCCCCCACTCATTGAATGGTTTTGACCCTATGGTCAAAATCCTCCTAGCACACATATATAATGGAGTTCGATTGAGGTCATTTGGCGCCTCACTCACTCATCCATTTCGATCTGAAACAGAGAGATCTGTCCACACACGCAAAGGAGAAAAGAGGAAGATTATCTCTGCGTTGACCAGCTCTCTTGACTTGTTTGACCAGCGTTGACTTGGGATTATCTAGTGCTATCTGGCCAAGGTTTTGACTGATCTTGGATGCCAGAATTATCTGCGATTCATTGACTCTATTTGATCAAAGTTCTGCTCCTGTTCTAGTGCATTGATTGAGGGTTGACCGCAACTCAACTATGTGATTTAACCAAGTTTTGACTGTTGTTTGTTGAATATGATTTGATTGAATTTCAACCTGAGATGACCATCTACCTGAGGCTGAAATTTGGCCTGCCTGTTACAGTCCATGACATAGACTAGCGTTGATTATTTTCTCTCTCTTTTGATGGGTTTGACTTGGCATTTATTGAGGTCAGAAGATTGGAATTTTGGGTGGACTATTTTGATGTACATATTTATGAATTGAACTCTTTCTCATGAGGAAAGATTGTTGGGTTTTCCCCTTGTAGGTTTTTGCTTGGTCATTGACCTAAATTATGGTGTCTCTTGTCTTATTATTTATTGTGATTACTATTGCTCTTTTGAAGAAGTTAATTGTTGAAATTTTTCATCTATAACTGCTTAATGATTGGAATTCTCTATAGAAGTCAAATTGTATCACTAGAAGTAGTTATCAGTTTGAAAAATTGTAGTAGTCTTGGTTGCACTAGAAAATTGTAAAGACCGGGAACAAATGCAAAAAAGCAGTAAGGGATTTATATCTTGAACCTGTAATCAGTTTCCTGAGATCTTACAAAATCAATTAACAACACTGCTCAGGTACCTACCTGTGCCGCTGCGGTTGAATATGCTATGCCTCTGCGGTTGGAGATGCCTCCGGCTGCGCTGCTACAGCGTCCAAAAGACTGAATCCACCCAGCCAAACTAAGCAGGACCTGGTTGCTCAATCCACTAAGTTTCTTAACAGAAGCCGACTGTTTCCCCTTGCCCAGAACCTCAGAACGACTCAAGCTCTTCCTCTAAATGATTTCTGTACATGATGTTTCTCTTTTCTTCCCTCCGTTTTTCTGCCCTTTTCCAAATCATTGTCCTGTGGTTTTATCCTGTTGTTTGGCGGTGGCCACTCTTCCATCTGCAGCCCACTGCTTTGTTTGCTGGTGACATGCTCCCTGTCATGTATCAACCCCCTTATCTCTTTTAAAGATCACGAATGTATAGGTTTTATGTTTTGAAATCATATCATATTTTTATTAAAATATTCTTTAATATACACATTATATCGTATATATCACATTAAACATTACAAACAATATGATTTGATATAACATTATAACTTTATACTTAGAGCCCCTTTTAATTAATTACTTATATATATTTTTAAAATTTATTTTATTAATTTATTAATATAATTTTTATCAATAATCTGGAATATATATTTATATAGTCCTCTTTTGAGATCTACCCATACATTAAGCAATATTGATGAATGAGAAGAACCTCTATTCAAAGAAGTGTCATGGTATTTAGCACTTCTAATCAATTTAGTATAAAATACTAGTGCAGTGTATGCAACACATGCATATGTAGCTATCATATGCATGTACCGTATACCTGCTATTATTCTTGCGTTCTTTATATTGATGATGGGTTGTTACAAAAATCAACATCGTTTGAGAGTTTTGGTGAAGGAAAAGAGCATTGAGATCACCTTGAAGAGCATTGAGATTCTACATCTTTTGGTTTTGATTCGTCATCTTCATCATGAATTCCTTCATGAAGACAAAGAACAAGCTTGAAGGAGCTACAAACTTCAGGGCATGGAAAAGTAAAATTGACCTAGTGCTTGCAATGTTGAAGTTTCTAAGTTTACTTAGTTTAGAAACCCTTCATGCACTTATTCTAATTTATTCCTACCTACTTGTTATTTTTCTTTAACAAGTTATTTACAAAGTAAATACTAAAAATAAACACCAGTGCATGCTCAACATATTACAGATCAGCAACTGAAAGAAACAAGAACAAACGCACCACATGACACCATTATTTTTGGACCAATGTCCCAGGAAAAATCCAATGTGGGAAAACTGGTGCAGCTATCTGAGGGTTTTCTTATTAAGCAATATCAGAGGACAATCTGGGTGCCGAGACTAGCCTACCCAACAGAGAATTTCCTTAGCAAGTATACCTCATAGTTTGAGAGAAATCTCCTGGTTGAAACTTCAAGAAATCCTTCTGGCAGCTCCTCAGCGCAAAATTGCTCTGCAACCCCAGCGTCTGCCCAAACTAGATTGCGTTAGCCTCTCTCTGTCTCACGCTGGCCCTGCGTCAACCTTTCTAGGCCTGCGTCAACCCCAGGAGGCCTTGCGTCAGCTCTAGAAGCCTCTACGTCAGCTACGCTGGCCCCTCTGGTGCTTCGTGCAACACTTGGCTGCCTTTGCGTGAGCCCTTGCTGGCTCTGCGTCACCTCGTTAGCTGCTACGCTGCTCTTCCAACATAATCTCTACCTTTTGTGTCTCTTTGTACTCAATGTCCCTCAGCTGCTCTCCCGATCACTGATTCTACCTCTCTTAGCAAACCCTGCACTAGAGAATAGAATGACTGATCACTCTGGTGTGTTCTCCAAGTGACCCTCAAGCCTCCTCTTATACTTTTTCTGTTGACATCTCAATGGTCGAGATTAAGTCCCTAATCAACGACTAAGATTAGATCTGGCTTGATCCATGTCTTTTGGACCATTCTAACACAAATTCATATTAATACACGTTAATATTTTATTTTCCCTAAGTTTAGACTTAGGGACTCCATTAAAAATATTAATTATTTTAATATTTCCTAATCTGTTTAGAATCTGCTTAAACCCTTTCTGGGTATTGGAGATCTCATGTGTCCCAACCTCTCGACCAAATTTCGTGGCTAGAGCACATTCGATGCTACCCAGAATCAACACTCCATCCTAGCCAGGATTGTGCTCTAGCAATACTCCTCATTGAGTATTACTCTGGTCATCTGACATTGGTACCTGTGCTGATGCTAGGCCTCCCTGCCCAACATTCTCTGCACTGCTGCATCCTGTACTGTTGCCCTTGGTTTTGCTACTGTTGCATCTGTACAACAGCTCCCTCTGCATCCATGCTATTGTTGGTCCTTCCTTGCAACACTGCATCTGCACTGCACCTCCTCTCATCATGTTGCATCGTGCTGCTCGCTATTGCAGTACAACTTAGTCACTGAGAAGTAAGTAACTGATCTCCCAACTGACCTCCCTGTTGGGCTAGAAACACCCACTGATGCTGAAGCTCCCTCTGCCACAGACAAGTGCTCCCTATCTCTGACCTCTACGCCGCTACAACAACTCCTTGCATTTCGCACCGTTGCACACCTCTCTGTGCCTTCCTACATTGGTCCAACACTCTTGTGCCTCTCGCACTGATGCAGCCTGCTAGCTCTGCGCTGTCTCGGGACGCCTGCACTGTAGCTCTCTCTGCCGCTCCATCCGCATCTGTCTCTACCCACCCACCCAGTCCTGCTACTCCTCGTCGGGGCTCCCGTAGCAAGGTCTAACCCAAGAGGCTGGGTACCTCGAGGATCCTGCCCCTCGTTGCTTGTAGTCCATCTGACTATAGCTCGATGTCTCCCCACTTCCGCTCAAGTGGCGTGTGTGCACTCATGGCACAATCATCATCTGTCAAAACTTCCTTCTCTGCCCGTGCTGGCGCTGCCTTAGTCTCGGAAGACTCTCCCTTACTCTTCTTCCTTGGGCACTAGGTCGCATAATGACCCATCTCCTGACAGTGGAAGCACTTGATCTTGGAGAGATCTTTCTTCTTCCACTTCTCCTGCTTTCCCTTGCTAGGGCCACATTCTCCTCCTCCTGCTTGACCTTGATTCCTTTGCTGCTGGTACCTGTCTTTGTCTATCGTCTGATCTCTTCTTGGTGAAGAGTTGCACACATCTCGTCCCAAGGTAGGAGAGTCCCTCTGCCCAGGATACTCTGGACAAACACTTCCCAATCTTCTGAGACGGCATTCAAGGCTATCCTCACCATAAGCTCTTGATCTGATGTCGCTCCTATAGCAGTCAACTAGTCTCGGATCTCATTCAGTCCTCTGAAGAAGGTGTCAATCGATTGACCCTTCTTCATCTAATACGACCTTATTTGGTTCTCAAGCAACATTCTTCTCTGCATAGAAGTTTATTGGTACAGGTTCTTGAGAGCCTCCCACATCTCAGCTGTCGTTTCCTTCTTGGCTATATGTGGTACCACATAATCCTTGACCTCGTCAAGGATAGTGCACTTGGCCCTCACCATCGCCTCTTTGTACTTGTCGTTATCATTGGGAACGACTGGGATAGCTATAACTTTCAAGGCGAAGTTCTTGACATGATTCCTATTAAGCATTGATAATATTATGGCCTTCCAGACTGCGAAGTTCGATGCTCTGTCCAGTCTATCCTGGTCTCTTACCCCATGTAGTGCCATGACGCTCCTCTACTTCCCCCTAGAAGTTCTCTGTTCGACTCTGAATCTCTACTTCCCATCTGGAAGTTCTCTTCTAGACTCCCTCTGAGCCTTGATTTCCCTCCTAGAAATCCTTCTGCCACTTGTCGAGATGCCCCCTACTCTGATCATCTTGTGCAATTGCATTGTGGATCCAAGTTCCTCAGCTAGAAACCCTCGGTAACAACTCCTCTAGCCTTGCTCTGTCAGGTATTGTTCTGACTACAGTACCTCACCAGCTCCACTCTGCGATATTCCTGCAGCCTTCTAGACCCCAACAACTACCTCTCTATGAATTGCGTCAGCCCTTCTCTGCCTCACGTTGGCTCTGCGTCTTCCTAGATGGGTCTGCGTCAGCCCTAGGATGCCCTGTGTCAGCCCTCTGGCCCTCTGCGTCAACAACGCTAGCCTTTTTGGGGCTCTGTACATCTCCCAACTTCCTCTGCGTGGCCTTGGTTGGCTCTGCATCACACTCCTCGGCTTCTGTGTTGCTAGAAACAACTTTTAAGTTTTGTCACCTCGGGACCACTATTTTCTGTTGTTATTGCTCAGCTTGGCTGACGTCTTTTTGTCCTCCTGTGATCTGCAATCGCGCTCTGATACCATGTTGAAGTTTCTAATTTTACTTAATTTAGAAACCTTTCATGCACTTATTCTGATTTATTCCTACCTACTTGTTATTTTTCTTTAATAAGTTATTTACAAAGTAAATACTAAAAATAAACACCAGTGCTTGCTCAACATATTACAGATCAACAATTAAAAGAAACAAGAACAAACACGCCACATGACACCATTATTTTTGGGCCAATGTCTCCGGAAAAACCGAATGTGGGAAAATAGGTGCAGTTATCTGAGGGTTTTCTTATTAAGCAATATCAGAGTACAATTTGGGTGCCGAAACTGGCCTACCCAACAGAGAATTTCCTTACCAGCTATACCTCACAGTTTGAGAGAAATCTCTTCGTTGAAACCCCGGAAAATCCTTTTGGCAGCTCCTTAGCACAAAACTGCTTTACAACCCCAGCGTCTGGCCAAACTGCATTGCGTCAGCCCCTTTGTGTCTCATGCTGGCCCTGTGTCAGCCCCAAAAGTCCCTGCATTAGCTTTGGGAGCCTTTGCGTCAGCTGCGCTGGCCCCTTTGGTGCTCTACGTAGCACTTGGGTGCCTTTGCATGGCCCTGCGTGAACCCTTGCTACCTCTGCGTCACCCTCCTTATCTGCTGCGCCACTCTCCGGGCACAATCTCTGCCTTCTCTGTTTCTTTGTACTCAATGCCCCTCAACTGCTCTCTTGATCACTGATTCTACCTCTTAGCAAACCCCGCTCTAGATAATAGAATGACTGATCACTCTAGTGTGTTCTCCAAGTGATCCTCAATCCTCCTCTTATACTTTTCCTGTTGACATCTCAATGACCGAGATTAAGTCCCTAATCAACGGCTAAGATTAGATCTAGCTTGATCCATGTCTTTTGGACATTCTAACAAGATTCATATTAATACACATTAATATTTTATTTTCCCTAAGTTTAGACTTAGGGACTCCATTAAAAATATTAATTATTTTAATATATCCTAATTTATTTAGAATCTGTCCAAACCCTTTCTAGGTATTGGAGATCTCATGTGCCCCAACCTCTCCACCAAATTTCGTTGGTGCAGCACATCCGATGCTACCCCAAATCAACATGCAAGGGATAAGGTCTTGGGTATTGTTTTGGGAAGAGTTACTGAACCAGTTGATCAAGCAGGAAAATACAAGTTTCAAGAAGATGACATCTTGGCTTTGATCATCATTGTGGAATTTGTTAGGGATTATCTAATTCCCTATGTTGTTGATCGCAAGTCTTCCAAGGAGATGTATGATGCCTTCATTGGATTGTAGACCATCAACAACATCCATCAATCTATAAGTCTAAGGGGTCAGCTTCGTGATCTCAAGGTGACAAAGAATGATATTGTGGCATCATACTTAGTAAGAATATCTCAAATAAGAGATCAATGCTATTGATGAACAAGTATCCGACAAAGAATTAGTAGTTGTAGTAATGGGTGGTCTACCTGAATCTTGGGACTCTTTTGCAGTGAGCATTAGTGGCAAAGGAAATTTGCTCTCATTTGATAAGCTATGGGCTGCTTGCACTCAAGAAGAATCAAGGCTCCTATTCGGAGGCAAGATTTCAAATCTAGGTCAAGATTCTCAAGCTTTTGTAACCCACTAAAATAATAGCAAAGGTAGAAGAAATTTTGGAAGATTTCAAAGAAATATAGGTAGAAGACCAAATTCAAGACCTGCTCCGAGAAGGGGACTTGCTCCATAAAGAAGACCTCCTCCTCCCTTTCAAGAAAGAAGAGAGACATGACAAATGTTCAATGTTTTTGTTGCCAAGCATATGGTCACTATCAAAATAGATGTCATCAAAGGAATGATCCTCAAAGGGACGATGATCA
Organism: Pinus taeda; assembly: GCA_000404065.3. Lineage (NCBI taxonomy): Eukaryota > Viridiplantae > Streptophyta > Pinopsida > Pinales > Pinaceae > Pinus > Pinus taeda. Next base: position 16,570 of record APFE031546172.1, on the reverse strand, counting down.
AAAAATGAAAGGGAAGCACCGTGCCTCTACAACTGACCTTAATGAATCCTCACATAAGTGGAGGCCTAGAAAGAGAGATTTTGGTGATGAATATTCATTTTATTTTGCTTTTACAAGTTCTATTACAGGTCATTGATGAAATTTGGTTGGTGGATAGTGGTGCATCTAGACACATGACTAGAAGTCCTGAGAATCTCTCTGAATTGTTTGAAAAGAAGATAGCTCAAAGGGTTCTGCTTGGAGACAATGACAAGAAAAAAGTCAAAGGCATTGGTTCATCGTCCTTCTAATTGGAATTAGGAGGTAACTTTACATTAACAATATTTTATATGTTCCTGCTTTGAAGAAGAATTTGTTGTCCATTTCATCTCTTGAAGGCAAAGGATATAGAATTGCATTCGCTGGTGGACAAGTTCTAGTATGGAAGAAAGATTCCTTCTTTGAGTCTTACAAAAGTCATTTTTGTACGAATTGGAGGCTTATATTGTCTACTTAGTCACTCTATCCAAACCTTGATACACAACACATTTGATATTTGTGAACTATGGCATTGAAGGTATGCTCATGTTCAGTATAAAGCTTTTTCTAGAATGAAGGATTTTAGGTGTACCTGAAATGAAAATTTGAACATGATGGAGTTTGCAAAGGTTGTGCTCTTGTGAAAAATGCTAAAGGATGATGTGCTAATAGTGATACTAGGTTGAAATGAACCTTGGATTTTGTGCATTCTGATCTTTTAGGGCCTATGTCAGACAACTCCTTGGGTGGTCATTTGTACTATGTTATTTTCATTGATGATTATTCTCATAAAACATGGATTTATTTCTTGAAATCCAAGGATGAAGTATTTGAAAAGTTTCAGGAATTCAAGGCACAAGTTGAAAATGCTATAAGATGAAGGATCAAGACTTTAAGGTCTGATAATGGAGGAGAGTATGTATCTAAGGAGCTGATTGCTTTCTGTAGGGATGTTGGAATTAAGAGGGAGTTGATAGTTCCCTACTATCCTCAACAAAATGGAATTGCCGAAATGAAAAACATAACTATTATGGAAGTTGCCAAAGCCATGCTTCATGATCAAGAGTTGTTGATGTTTCCCTGGGGAGAAACTTCAAAGAAAGTTGTTTATGTTCAAAATGTTAGAAAATCAAAAAGGCAAAAATATTTCCTTATCTAGATAATTACTTCTGATATATTTGAATTCTTGTTAGCTTATTTTATGTCTTCTTCTATCTTCTTATCATCAAGCAACTATCAAAACCAAATGAATGAACATCAAAACAACAAGTAACACAATATGTAGGTTCTCAGCTCGGGAAAAACCCTTCTTCTAGGGGAAAGCCCAAAAATTCTCTTCTCTTCCTTTATAACCTAATCAAATGAGAAAACCAAGACGTTTTGACCTAGACAAAGACCTCCTCCAATCCGTCAAGTCAGCCTCCCAAGACAACCCTTCCAAGATGACAAAGAACAACTTCTAGTCAATAAGAGTCAACCTTCTTCAATATTGCATCAATCCTAGATTTCGGCCTCCTACATCAAGATTTCAGCCTCTACTTCAGACCTACAATTTCACTCCTTCCTACAACCCTGAGTCTCACACGTGTGCGAGAACAAGAGAGAATAGCAACTCTTTTAGCTTGTCAAATGTTCGTTCCTCCACTTTTGTTTCTTCTTTCTTTCTACGCTTCTTCACACCTTTTTTTCCTCCTCTTTCAACTGCAGATCAAAACTTGCTTGAATGGATGATCAAATAAGTCGAATTACACTTCTTTATATACCCTTTTGATGTGGTCAAATTCCTTTTATGAGGCCGACTTGAAGGAAGGGCAGGGTGACTTGGTGGAAGAGGCTTACGTGACTAAAATACATCAAAAATATATCTCTTTCTTTGACACAAAAAGGCCAAGAAGTGTTTATTACATGATGACAAGGACTATGACTCATGACACAAATCGTAGAAGAACTCAATGGGTGCTTTGACCTAAAAACAAGATAAAATGAGTATGAAACCCATAATTATAAATAATTTTCTTTTACAATAATTTTTTTCTTTCTTTATACAAATACATAATTACATCATGTCATGAGCTAGACAACAATTATGAAGACCGATACTAGTTACATTTCTTAACACTCCCCCTTAACTATTGAGGTATTCATAATTGTTGAGTCGGTACAAGGTTGACCTCAATTTGAAATGTTTCAAGAAGAGATACCAATGCTAGGGATACCAAAATTACCAAGGTATCCTCCCAACAAAGACTAAAGTGTCATCAAGACAACTTGCCACTATAGGTAACATCGGGCTACAACCCTAGCATCAATCCAATTGGATATAGATACCATCTAGGCCACCATGCCGAGACACCAATCCTCACAGGTATCTAGGTATCATCAAGGTCAAACACTAAAATGGAGCTCCATAAGACCAAGATACCCTCCCACACTGAGATCTAGACATCATCAAGGCCAAACTATAATCGAGATCTCAACACCAACTAGGCCAAGATGTCCTCCTTAGTACCATCATACGGGAAACTTATGGTACTCGTGTCTCCCTCACAACCAAGTCAAAGATATCCACCAATCCAAGCATGTTTCTAAATTATACAAACTTCTCAGGGAGAGATCAACACATCAACTACTTGTTCATCTAACTAAACATATTGTAGCCTCACGACCCCAATCACTTCCAATAAATTCTTATTATCAATATGCTAGCACAATCTCTAGTACCCTCAATCATTATGATGTTGCTTAGTTCATCATAATAACCAGACAAATATTGACGGAAGTTTCCTACTCCAACTTCTTCAGTAGCACCAAACTCGGCTTCATCACTTTCTTATTCACAATACATTAATATCAACCACCAACAGTGCCTTAGCTATTCTCCGATCTAATTCTTCCTTCATGGTCTTCACTATATGTATGGTTGTTAGTCCTAGCCCATCATGTCCTCCTCCTCAACTATGGAGGATATACACTTTCCTTCATCCAACTCCATCTCTTTAGGTGATAAGTCCATCATCAACAACTTTATTCTTCCATCTACACAGACCCTTTTCTTTTGCATCATCATGTTGTCGAAGAATTTAAACCTTCAAAAACATCATTCTTTAACTTCTCATGGAAACAAAAAAAACATCAATGTTAATTTCAATGTCATTACGGTTTTCATAGCTCCCACTTTCCATCATGCTCATCAAAGTCATCATAAAGTCATCACCAAGTAGTCTTACATCTTTACAACCTATTAAAAAAACTGTGTACCTGCGAATCTCTTCAACAAGTACAACTAGGCACAAATATTTGTTTACAAGAGCATGAAGATTAACTTATCACAAGGAGAGCATCTAGGGTTAAGTTAAACTTTAGATATTCAAAATCTAAACCTAGTTAGCAATTAGCTAGGGTTACACTTTCATGCGCTAGACTCTTACAACAACCTTTGCTAGGGTTTTATCACAAACCTTAGATATCATCATTAAAACCTTAGATATTCAACAACTAAATAATGTTAGGGTTTCACTCATAGATGAGCCATTTACACGTAGGGTTTCATTTTAATGCCCTAGGATGAACTTCTATAAAAGTTGTCATAAACCCTAAATATTATCATCAAACCCTAAAATGCTAGGGTTTTACCAAAATGAACAAATAACAAAAGATAGTATGACAAGGGCTAATTTAATCTAGAGATTAATCACCCAAATGATATAAGAATCTTTATGATTCTATAGCAAACCCTAGATATGAGAGAGTTAGCAAATCAAAGAGATCGTACCTTCTTATATGATGGAGACATGATACAAATCTTGTAATCTTAAGCATACCTTGAGTTGATTCTTTCACAAACCTTATAGGGCTTCTTATTAAAGGGATCTTTCTGAAACAAAGTTTTATACAAGTCTCCCTTTGAAAGCTCCCTCTGAATCTAGCGACAATCCTTTCTTTTATTGACATTCCTGTGAAAATTCGTACACTCTGAAGGAACCCCTACTGCAACAAATCTGTATCTACTTCACCTACTTGATTTTGTTTTTAAAATTACATTCATCAAGTTATTCTTTTGAATATTGAAGCAAATTACTTCTGCAACCTACAGTAATTAAATATTTGATCTCATGAAACAAAAACCAGAGCAAAGGACAAGATACATAGGACACTTATTTTTCGACACAATAGTCCATGGAAAAAATCCAATGCAGGAAAACCGATGTAGCAATTCTGAGCGTTTAGTGTTATGCAGGAGAAATATCTTAATACAACTCTAGGATGCTCATTTAGCAATCCTTTACAGAGAAAATACTGGCAGAAAATTTGATTGAGTTTTACCTCACTTCACTCAGCAGAATTCTGGCTGATCTGACACAAGACTAGCTAACCTCAATTATTTCTGCGTTGGCTTTACGTCAACTCTCCCAGCTGTTCCGGCAGTTCTTGACAATTCTGGTAGTTCCCGACAGTTCCGACAATTTTAAATTTTGCGTGATAGGCAAATTTTCTGCTTCAGCTCTCCCGGCTACTTCACTGCCTTTGCATCAGCTCTCTTGGTTGTTCCGATAGTTTCGGTTGTTCTTGGCAGTTCTGGCAGTTTCGATGGTTCTGGATTCTGCGTGACAGGCAACTTTTCTGCATAAGCTCTTTCGGCCACTGCACTGCCTCTTTGCAAGCTCTCTCCACCTCTTTGTTCTGTATTTTCTGGAAAGTCCTTCTCCCAGATTCTCTTTGCCCCTCAGCTGCAAGATCTCCCTAACCAATTTTCCTCCTGAGAACTTCTCACCTTAGAAAATCAATTTCCTCAATCTGTGTGTGCGTGTTTTCAAATGGACCCCAAGCCTCCATTTCATACTTTTCCTATTTAGTCTTTAACAGCCGAGATTAAGTCTCTAATCAATAGCTAAGATTAAACATGATTTGATCTTCCTTTTAGATCATTGTCACCCATATTTTGATTAATACCCATTAATATTTTAATTTCCTTAAGTTTAGACTTAGGAACCCCATTAAAAATATTAATTATTTTAATAAAATACAATCCGTCTGGAATTTCACCAAATGGTTTCTGGGTACTTTAGAACTCATGTGCCCTAGTCTCTCCAGCAATTTTCAAGGCTACAACACTTCCGATGCTACCAAAAATAACAATTCCTGCAAAATTTTCTTTTTAAGGAAAACACAAGAGAAAGGACTATAAACAAGCAAAAATGAGGCTAGACATATAGAGGAAATCAACAATGAAAAGGAAATAAAGAACATGATACTTATCTTTTGTGAGAAGGTGAAAGCTCCCTCTTGATCTTGCATCATTCTATTCTTGTGAGGGATTCCTTTAACATGTCAAAACAACTCAAGAACTTTCTAACAAAAGCATATTAGATTTATAAACCCTAGGAATCAAATGAAAGATAAATCCTAGAGACAGTTATAAGAGAAATTTTACAAGACCTAAAACAATAACGTATACTATAAGCAAAGGATATACAAGGGATAACATCTCTTAAGAATTAATAGAATAAGTCTTTGACTTCAGAGTCCTTAGTTCTGTTCTTCCTTGGTGGAGCTACATTAGTGGCAACAATGGCTTGATCTCTTTCTCTCTTCTTGTTCTTAGGATTATCGGGGTATTGGATCTTATAATGTCCCATCTTGTGACAATGATATCATTCTAGTTTAGAAAGGTCGATCTTCCTATGATTTTTCTTTGACCTTTAAATTTTTTAATTTCCTCCTTTCTTCTAGAAATGCGCAGAATAAGCATTTGAGATATTTTCTTCATCCTTTTTCTTAGGTCATATCAAGGAAAGACATGGTTCTTTTTGAGTATAGGTAGACCACATTTCTTCAAAGGAGGGAGAAGTTTTCCAACTACTAATTCCAGTTGCAAAAGGCATTCCAAGACTTTGGTAGTGTTAGAAGAGCAACAATCATAAGCTCCTTATCAGGTATTATTTCATCAATTGATTGTAGTTCATCTCTTATATGGGCAATTCTTACAAAATAAAATGACATTGTATCATCTTTGGTCATTTTGACAATGCGAAGTTCATTCTTTAGAGTTGGCACTTGTCCAATATTCTTCATTGTAAATAACTTGGAGAGACCAGATTAGCAATCACATTTAGCATGAGAGTAAAATGCAGATAGAACATAAACATAAATCGCAGAAGACAAGCCAAGACAAGAGGACACAAGATGTGGCGCCGGCCAGGGACAAACCCCAATGTGGGGAAACCCTTGATCAATTCTTCTTATGTTCTTCAATAGTTCAATAGAGAAAGAGAGATAGTACATATACATCAGAAGTCAACATGTTGACTTGTCATAATAAGAGCAGAGATCTTCTCTAAGAAGATGACACATGAGGTCGTTGATCTGAACTTAGGAGAAGGCAAACTGCTTCAACTGATCCTCCAGGGTGATTCCATCACCATGCTGCATCCTACTAGCTCCCCTATGCTATACCCTTCATGTTCTCAATGCATATTGTAGTACATCATCATCATGTTGCTGCCATTCACACTATGTTGTACCCAACATACCTTTGCTATATTCAACATGCTACATCTATCATTACTGTCCATCTATTGACAACTCCTTTGTTAATTTTAGGTATGTTCTATGCTTAGAGCAATTTATTTCAATTTTCACAGTTAGCTCAATATCTTTTCTAGATTAGCAATCACGTTAGTATTAAAGTAAACTGCAGATAGAACATAAACATAAATCGCAAAAGACAAGCCAAGACAAGATGACACAAGATGTGGCGCTAGCCAGGGACAAACCCCAACGTGGGGAAACCCTTGATCAATTCTTCTTATATGTTCTTCAATAGTTTAGCAGAGAGAGAGAGAGAGAGAGCATACACTTACAACTGAAGTCAACACTTAGACTTTCTAGATAAGAGAATAGATCATCTCTACATGAGATCAGTTGAAGACATGCTGCTTCCACTAATTCTCCATGGTGACTCATTCACCTACCAGTGTGTTGCATCTTGTCATCATGCTACACCTCACCATGTTGCACCATGCTAGACCCATTATCACATTGCTGGACCTCATGACCATGTTGTACACATCATCACATTGCTGGACCTCATGACCATGTTGTACACATTATACTGTTGCACCTTATGCTGCCACTGTTGTCCCATGTACGATACTATTGTCCCACTGTTAGTGACATTTCCATTCCATGTTTGCCATACTGCTGTCCCATTTGCTTGCTCCATCAAGCTCCATTGTTGTCCCAAGTACCATTGCTGCACTTTGCTTCACCATGTCTTAGCTATCCCGTTTAGACATATTGTACCTTGCTGCTCCATGTACTAGCTGTCCCATCTAGGCATGTTGTACCTTGTTGCTCCATGTACTAGTTGTCCCATCTAAACATGTTGTACCTTGTTGCTCCATGTACTAGCTATTCTAGACATGTTGTATCTTGTTGCTCCATGCACTAGCTATCCCATCTAGACATGTTGTACCTTGCTGCTCCATGCACTAGCTGTCCCAAACAGAGATGTTGTACCTTGCTGCTCCATGTGTTGTTTCATGTACTTGTCCATGTACTGCATCATGTACAACTATACTGCTGTCCCACTGTAACACCTACAACACACATAGATTTCCATGTTGTCACCCACAACACACATAGATTTCCATGCTGTCATCTACAGCACACATAAGGTCCTTCTTACGTGGCTAGGTCTCCTTTTCTAGCCGCGTATAGGTGTTCTCAATTGCTATGAATCTGGCCTCTCTTTACTGCAGACTTAGGCCTCCTCTAACTGTGGATTTAAGCCTCCTTTAACTGCGGATTTAGGCCTTCTTTAACTACAGTTGGACCTCTACCTTAATTGCTACTAGAGCTCTCCTCCATCTGCAGTTGAGTCTCCTTTCCACCTGCAGCTAGGGCTTTTATTATGACTGCGGCTAGGGCTAGTTTGTGGCTCCATTAGGTCTACGGCTAGGGCTAGGTCTCTTCTTTAGGGCAACAACTTAGGTCTCTTCTAGACTAGTGTTGAGGGTAGTTTAGAACTTCTCCTTGTTGTGTTATAGTAGTCTCCTCTATGACTGCGTTAAGGCTAATTAGGGCTTATTCATTAGGGCAGCATAGAGCCTAGGGCACTCCCTCTAAATAATGTAGTACCTTTCTCCATTAGGGCAGCGTTATCCCTTAGGATCTCTCTCCTCCTACTAAAACCCAAAGACAAGTAGAGAGGAAGAGATCCCAAGTGAGTGTGTCCAAATGACTTTCAAGGCACCTTTACTTATACTAAAACGTTGAGCACATGTGGGGTTTATTTGGTTGCTGGTCGAGCTTGACGAATTGTCCCATAACACAAATAAATTCATATCTCCATGAATACCTATCGGAATCGGATGATCTTTAGATCAATTCTACACCTCTTGATGAGAGGGATCCAAGAAAAATATCAGTTGCCATTAATAAGATGACCGACATGGAGTCTAGCCCTAGTTTCCAATTTTAACACTCCTCAACTAGGGAGAACTCCATTAGCTGATCCATATGTCCGACTGTCTTATCTCTACCATCAGTGCCTCGCACTGCTCTGCTGAACCATGAAGAAGAAGAATTGATCAAGAATGCCTCATACCATTCTCTACTAACCCGAAGTCAATTTTATTGATCCCAGATCAATATCACAAGAGAGTGTCTCAAACCACTCATATTGATCCCAGATCAATGGAGGTCATCCTAGCATAGGGAGTACGGTAGATACAATGATGTGTCTATCGATAGTACTACTATGGTCCCTAACCCCATTTCCCTGCTCATTAATTAGATGAGAGGTACTTCCCATGAGTCCCAGACTGCATTTGTAGGATGCCTCGACAGGAGAACTAATCATCTTGTCCTAAGTCGCCTCGGGGTATCACAGGGGAAGGCTGAGCCATTCACCCTGTACACAACGCACCATTAGGGGAGGGTGAGTCGCCTTATGGTCGTGTGTTGCTCCAGTAAGTACCCCAAGCCCCCTCCAAAGCTCCTAGAGCTCAATGCATGTAACTTGCAAGATGCTTATAAGGTCTCTCAACGACTCCAAGTCATTCAGGAAAGTCACAGATTTGACCTTTCCCCGGGGCTTAAACAGAATGTTTGCGACCTATACATCAGTCTCAATGCGATGGAGCCTCCTCGCTCATCGACTTACCATGTCCTTGATAAGGTAGTATCTGATGTCTATTTGTTGGAGCAATCATAGAATACGAGATTCCTCAACAATCGAATCCCTCCCTGGTTAACACAGAGGATCAAGGTGGTATCCATCATGTGTACAAACAACTCACTCGAGAGCTTCCACAACCAGGCAACTTCACACGAGATCATACTCGTAGCTATGTATTTGGTCTTAGCAGTGCTTATAGCAACTGACTTCTGCTTCCTGCTCATTTTGGATATCGAAACAAAACCCAAAGAGAACCAGCGCTCAGAAGTGCTCTTGCGATCCGCCACACTGCCTACCCAGTCAACATTCAAATAATCATGCAGCTTCACATTTCTGGCAATGTATCTCAATCCATGAGAGATTGTGCCTTGAAGATTTCTCAGAAGATCCTTGGCACCAGTTTAGTGAGACTCAACCATATATGAGCTCATCATGCTAACTGCAAAACATATGTCCGGATGGAAGTTCACCAAGAACTACAATGTGAATGAGTTTATGAAACTCAGAGGCATTTCCCAAATTAGGTCCGGCATTACTACCATATAACTTCTGAAAGTTAAGGTCCTTGAGGTAGTCATGGGCTTGCAGTTTATCATTCCACATCTAGAATCCAACTCCCTCTTACTTCTGAGAGGGTCTGCACTAAGTCGTCCTCATAAGGTGCCGGTATGAGAGGTCTATCATCCACAACCTTCAAGAAATGGTTTGGATCGGTTTCACTCCTAGTGAATCTCAGCTTTATCATACAGCTATCAAACCTCTCATACTACGCCCGGGGTGTTTTGCTTCAAATCATAGAGGGCTTTCTTCCCAAATTTCAGTTTTGCATTATTTCCCGAAGTACATGAAATCTTCACATCCTTCCCACCTTCGCATAGTAGGAATTGAAGTAGTTGCAGTTATTACCATATAGAGGTTCTATGCTTTGTTTATTTTTTATTATTTTTGGTTCTATTTGGTGAATGTTTGCACTCATTGGTGCCTAGGAATCAGGATATGCTGTTTCACTCATTTCCACATCTGATAACATGAACTGAGAAAGTAGGGCTTTGCAATAAAAGACGTTGCCAACAATTATGACAAATGTCTCACTTGTTTGTTATTTGGTGTCATATCTCATTGTTCTTTTTGGTTCTTTTCTTTTAACTTTTAATTTTGTGTTTACTGTGCACTATTGTGATTGTAATGGTAAGACCGAGAGGTCATCTTGAGAGACACAGTTGTCGAAGTTGGACCCTAGACTCTAGAGTATGTTAAACATGTATACTGTAGAATCGTACGTTTTGAATGATTGAAATATCAATCAGTTACTCTACTTTTGTGTTCTTTCATGAAATCCAGTGAATGGCTTGTGTTTATCATTATCATCAAATTTCTCTAGTCAAAGAGTACGCTAGACATGTATACTGTTGTATATATACATTGAGCTTTTGTATCACTTTTTTATATCTTATGTAAGAAAATACTTTCAAAGGCCTAAATGGTGAAACCTCTTAAATATTACAGAAAAATATTTAGGACTTCAATGACACATGAGCTATATAGTATATACAATTATTTCTCATGTATTGATATGAGTAGATTTCTTTGAACTCTTTGAAGTAGAAAGAAAACATTTTTCTTTTTCCATATTATGGAATATTTTCAAATTTGTGCTTTTTTAATGTGTTGTTTTGACTTGATTTTTTTCGGTTAGAAATATCTTTATCTTGCATACTGCTCAGACAACAAGGCTCAAAGCCATTACAAAAAATACTCATTATGAGCTCTATTGCTCAGACAACAAAGCTCGAAACCATTACTAGAAATACTTATTACTCAACATATATCACATGCAGGAATTGAACCCAGGTGGGGAGGATAATGACATTTCTCCCAACCACCTGAACTAAACACAATGGACACTTGTTTTGACTAGATTATTTGCATATTCAGATATCATCAAATGCTATCAAAGAATGTAATTTTGAATTGATTTCAATCTATAGTTACAATGGAAGATAGTTTTTATTTTTCTGCACTGACGGATATAATTGTGATACACTTGTCCTAGCCGCCTTGTTGTACATCTCGAGATGGCACCTGTGGTATAAGTGAGACTTGCCAGGACTGCACAACGGTAAGTGAATACAATTACATCTCTGCATCTGTATGATTGGCAATAAATAGATTAATGCTTAGTCCATATGATAAACAAAAGAAATAGACTTACGTATACCTGGAAGGTGTTTTAGATAGTGATGATTTCTCTTATTTTGATTAAGTTTAGAAAATTTTATTAAGGTGCACTACTGACCAAAATAGGTCATTGGGACTATATAGTAACTTAGTAAGTGCAAATTGCAATAGTAATGTGGGAGGGCAAAGGAAACTCCTAAGTGCCAAAGGAGAAGTGAAAAAAATGAAAATAACAGTGAGTAAACTAAGAAGGTAAACCCTAACAAAAAGTAAAACACTAGAAATGAAGTCGGCCTTATATTTGAATATTAGAACTGTAGCCTTTTACTTATATGCTGTGGTTGTTATTGTGACAGTGCTTCTTACATTCAGATCTCATTGGAAGCCGCCCATCTACAGTACAATTCAGAGATAAACTTCCATGGTTTCTGTCTGCATTGCCATCTGCAGATTGTGCAAAGGGGGGTCATGGTGCTTATACCAACAGTGTTGATCTCAAAGGTGCACTCTCTTACCATATATTCCAAATTTTGAATTGGGATTTTATTATAACAATATATTTGTGCTATAAATTTTATTATCAGGCTAGCATCCATATGATTTTCGTTAATGCCCTTATTGTGGTAGGATATGAGAATGGAGTAATTCAAGCATCAGAATTCCGTACATATCACACACCCTTAAACAAACAGGTTCGATCTTCTTTATTACCCATCTGGTGGCATACACCTTATGTTCAAGTAAATCTCAAAATGATTACCAGACTACCATTATGATGGACTCTGTGTTCATGGTTGAACTTTTGAATCCTTTGAATAAGTCACTTGTCTAATTTTATTAAGGGAAAAAATCACATCTCCTTCTGAGAATTTGTACTCTATTTGCACATGTACTTTGGGTCTATAGTTTGAATCTTACGGCTATGGTTTTACACACTTATGTTTACATTGTTTACTTTGTTCACATTTTTTTAGCATCTTACTGCTTAGCTACATTTTCAGTCCCAGAGGTCCCTTTCTCCCCTAATTCTTTTATATTCTCCTGGTTGTAATTTTGACTCTCAGTCTGATTGCTGTCCTGTATATTTGCTAGAGAGATTTTGTAAATGCAATGAAGGCTGCAAGGGAGTTTGCTGCAAGAGTTTCAGATTCTTTAAAGGTAATGTAACACCATATTGAAAACATGCATGTCACCTAGCTTTTTAGTGTCTTTGTCATTTCTGTTGTCTTGAGATCTTTACGTTATTTCACACTCTGCCATAGAAACTGGAGAAAGGGATGCTTATTTATTAATTAGCCTCTTGAACTAACAGCCCGTAAATGTGTTTTATCTTTCAACCTCTTTATCTGACCTCAAGGCTGATTGTCTCAATTCACTATGGTCTCTGAATTATGCTGTAATGTTGCCCATATATGTACAATAGTCTTTATTTCTAATTCCAGAGGGCTCCTTTAGCTCTATGATTCTGGATTCTTAATAGTTTCACTTTGGAAACTGAACTTGTTCCATGGATGAGGAGTCAATCCTTTCATAATGTAAAATGGGTAGCATTACTCTTGTTCCCAGTGTATTGCCACCTCCTGAAATGCAGCATGTGTAGATATCACGTTATTTCAGTACTACAATTTGATTTTCATGTATTGTTATTAGAACTCTAGAAGCTCTGCTGTAATCAATTTATCATGCACAGTGAGTACTGCATTGTGGCGAATCTGCAAGCTAGCCTATGTAAATGTCAAGATATTGCCTTAAGAGGAAATAAATGCCCAGAAGTAAAACATTGGGATAAAAGTAAGTAGATCCGACTATTTTTGAAATAATGGCAGCTTAAGCTTAATTGAAAAGCCATGGATACATGTTCTGGTAGAGTGATGCAAATCAGTTCTTACGTGTACTGACTCAAGTTATTGATTACAATTTACGTGAAGTGGTGATAGAGAGGTTCAGATTTTTGAGAAACTTGGAAATATTAAATGGCAAGGCTCTAGGACTCGTACATTTTTTAAGTATTACACAATATCAGAGGGAAAATATGATAACCTAGAGAACTGGGATAAGGTAATATTTATTTGTTACCCACCACCAGTGACTGACCCCATATGAGAATTTTTCTCCTAGATTTATCTCAACCTGGCAGCTAGGAGACCCTGACAGCCACCAGTGTAGCCAATATATTGTGCCAGTTGATCTCCACTTTCCGAGCCAGTCATATGTCCCCTCGCCCATTTATCAACATCGTATGTTTGAAGGTGGGCCATCCAATCCTAAATGTATGTTTTTCATTGTGCAATTGGGTGCTTGTGCTTGTTTTTCCTTGGGCACATTGGGTATGGATTATTAGGTGACATGGAAGGAGGAAGGGTTTTGACTGTAGTCTTGTTCCCTCACCTTAAATGGGGGGTTAATCCCCAACGCTAGTCCCATGGGGTCTCCCCTTTTGGCTTATAGCTTCAAGATAGGCACTACTTGGGAAACCCCGATTTTGGTAGTGCAGTCCCGCTTTTCCATTTCATATCTTTCATTCCCCTCCACACATTACATGCCCTATTTCATCATCTTCCCTCTCTGGGTCCAGATGATCACTGAGTCCACAAGGCTCTGGTACTCCCCCTCACCTTCTCCACATGTCTAGGTCGTCCCTGGAAATGTAACCCTAGAGGTTGATGCAACTAAAAAAAATATAAAAGCATATCATGGCTAGATTCAAAACAAAATAATATCACAAAATGCACAAGATGGCCAGGACATTATATTAGCACGTGGGCAAAGGGCAAACATGAGCTCTACCCCTTCATTATGGACATCATCCTGGTTCTTAGGTCCCACGCCCCCCTTGAGTGCCCTTTGCATCATTAAGGATCCCATGCATGTCCTAACACTTGGTGGGCGATGAATTGCCCCACCTTAAGGGGGTAATCACTATGTTGATTTTGGGTAGCATCAGATGTGCTCTAGCTCCGAAATTTTGTGGAGGGGCTAGAATACATGAGATCTCCAGAACCCAGAAATCGTTTAGAGAAATTCCACCCCGGATGATGATTTATTAAAATAATTGATATTTTTAATGGGTTCCTAAGTCTAAACTTAGGAAAATAAAAATATTAATGGGTATTAATAAGAATATTGGTGAGAAACTTCTAAGTGACGAGCATCATGTTTGTTTTAATCTTAGCCGTTGATTACGGACTTAATCTCTGTCGTTGATTTATCAACAAAAAAAGTATAAGAGGAGGCTTGAGGGTCAGATGGAGAGATCGCTGAGAGATCAGTCAGTTCGATTTTTCTGGGGTGAAGTTTGTTGAGAAAATCAAACAAGTGATCTGTTGTAGTGAGAGGGATAGTTCAGCAGAGGGACTTCAGTCCAAGGCTGAGAATACATAGCAGAGAGGAAGAGAAGCACCAAGAGAGTTCTGACGCAGTGACACAGAGGGAGAGCTCAGATGCAGTGACACAATGTCACAGTGATGCACTGAGCGGCTCCTAGAGGAGGTGACGTAGTTCTAGCGCAGAGATTGGAGCCATCGTTGCCCAGCACTGGGAACAACGTAGTCCCTATGGGGTTTGTTCATCCAGGTGTTGGCCGAGTTTATTCTCTACTAGGTGAGCCAAATTTGGCACCCTAGTTGTATTTAGAAATCTGCTTATTAATACAAACCCTCTATATGCTGCATCGATTTTCCAGCATTGGGTTTTTCCAGGGACGATTGTCCAAAAATAACGATGTCCCTTGTGTATTTGTCCCGTTCTATTTTCAATTCATGATTTGTATGTATGTGTAGTCTACAATAGTGTTTTCATTGCCGTTTAAATAATTAAACAACTTGTTGAATATAAAAACAAGTAGGAGATGGTAAACCAGTGATTGCAGTAAGAGTTCTGATGTGTAGATTCAGAAATTTTCACATGGTATCAAAGCCATTTTGGAGGCCTTTTGCAGCAGATTTTACAGGTGGGTAGAATCATGCAATAGTTAAGCTATTGAGGGGAAATAGGGCCGAATTTCCAAAGTCATGCATAGGCCAAATCCTTCGTGGCTTATTCTGGGTATTTGGTGGATAGGCCGAGATTAATTTCCCAGAATTTTTTGAGCACCAGAGAGGGCCGTAGGAGCAGATCCATTCAGCTAGCAACATATTTCTGGGCATCTTCAGCGTAGAGCTTGAGCAACATAGAAACAGATCGGAGGAGGGTGTCTTATTTGTCGTTTGTGGCTTTGCTAGCTTGCCTTGAGTAAGCCCAGGTGAATTCCTTCCAACACCTTATTGTACATCCATATTTTTAATCAATGTTACTTGGGAGCGGGAGCGGAAGCGGGGAGCGGGAGCGGAAGCGGGAGCGGGAGCGACCATTTTCAGAAGCTCCCGGTTTGGGAGCGAATCCCGGAGCGATTTTTTAAAAATATATATATTTTTTATATTTTTTAATTTTTGATACATATATGTCAACAAAAACATGTAGAATGATGAAATAGACATAAAAAACATAAAAAAACATAAATTGATCATTGAACCATATCACATCAATCATCTAGAAATTATAATCGTCATCAACCTTAGTAAAATAATAAATTAAAATAGCATTCAATTCAATAACATTTATCATCATTGATCACCAAAGTAACAAGTTGTACTTGTAAGCCAAGTTTAACCATTACAAGAAGTAATATCGAAGATATTTCTAAGTCCTAACTTCTAACTGTTAACATGATATGAAATGTTAAAAATTTATAAAATGAAACATGAATAATGAGATGAAATAAAACAACTTTAGTCTTTCACAAAGCATCATATTCATAATTCACAATCATTACCAATGAGTTATAATTGCCAAGGCCCAACTTCAAACTTCAAATTTTCATTGTCACAGTGATATAATGTTTACAAAAAATATCATAATGTCATAATGATATGAAAGAGTCAAGAGTCAAGAGTCAAGAGTCAAGGACTCAAAACTCAACAGTTATGAAAACTAAAGTGACAAAGTCTAATAGAAACTAAAAAAGACAAGTAAACTGTAAATCTACAAGTGGCCCTTGCCACGAGAATCTCCTGGAGGAGTATAAGCAGGTCGTGGTGGTCTTCTAGGAGGCTCCCGCCCAGACCGACGACCAGAACTAGAGCCTCCACGCGAGGGTGTCGATGGAGGTGGAGACGGCAATGGAACAAGAATCGGGCCCCGAGAACTGCTACTGGA
>APFE031546170.1:0-17745 GCA_000404065.3 Pinus taeda | reverse complement strand
TTGTTCTTCTATCTATGTAGGTTTGATGATGCACAAACACACTCATGGATTGATTGTTTGTTTCATTCAAGTGAGAATTTTAATGATGTTTGCATAAGAGATATATACATATTCATTGGATTTCAAGGAAACTATTTTGACTCAGATTCTAATCCAACTTACCCTGATCAAATGAAAGAATTGTGAGTTATTGAACAAACATTCCTTTTGAGTGTGAAATATATATGTTTTCTTCTCCTTGTCCCTTCTAGGTGATACCTATGGGAATTCAATAATACTAAGATCGAGCCTCTGATGAGACCTCATCATGAACAAATACATTTCAAACCGAGCCACATTTGTTTTGTTGTGGGCACACACACACACACACACACACATATATATATATGAATGACATTATTTGATATAAAGTCTCTATTAGACTAGATGCTTATTGATCACTTAGTTTTATAGATATATATTTTAGTAGACTAGGAAATAACCTTTGTTGAATGGTCTTAGATCCATTTTACATGGTTGTGTATCCTTAGGCTATAGGTTAATAAAAATATGTTTTTCTTTCTATGTGTGTGCATATTCAAATTCACTCCGAAGCTCTCTTCAATTGGCATGGACCACTCATATGCACCTCAAGCTGCATCAACAAGAAAGCAAATTATTCAAAGGTGAAAAAGGGGCCTAAATAGATTTACCCATGGAAAATTGAAAGCCTGTAATATTAATGAGACAAAAGATAATAGAGAAAAGCTAAGAATGTGAAGCCTAGGAATAAAAGTACATAAAATTGTTATCTATAAGTTTATAGTTTCTTTTTGTAATAATTCTTAAAGCATAAAAGAGCCAAACAAAGGTCATTTCTAGACGGTTTTCCCAAAATTATTATGTTTACAATTCAGTTCTTCAACACCATTTCTACATTTATTAATTTTAATAAATTAATAAATAGTTTCTAGTGATGTTTTAGATTCGTTTCATTCTCATGGTCAAGTTGTAAAATTAATAAATTAGATTTTGGTTTACTTGAATGCTTAACCCACTTAACGTACTACACGTATGTGTTTAAGTAACACACCTTGTTGGTGATGGATAGAGTAAACATAAACCATGGTAATAGTTAAATATATACACATTTTTTACAAATTTTATGAAAGAACTGTATTTATAAATAAGAATTGTAAATCAGAATTGTTGACGATTTTCTTTTTAGTTCTATAGTATGTATTAAAATTTCTTTTGTTTGGCTAATAGTTCGATTTCATGGAATGTAAGGAAATAGGTTAATAGCCCAAGGCTCAGAGTCATCTGGTAAGAGTGAAATCCAAACTCAGACTACTACTAAGGTAATTCTAGGGTATGGTTTTTCTTGAATAACCATGATGAGTCAACCTGCATGTAAGAGTGAAATCCGGACTCAGACTACTACTAAGGTAATTCTAGGGTATGGATTTTCTTGAATAACCATGATGAGTCAACCTGAATTAGGTAATTCGAGGGCCATGATGAGTCAACCTGCATCATGGATAGCTATTAGTGATGATTGTCCTGGATGTGAATTTCACAACTGAATTATAATCATTTTTCCCACTATGTTAAAAAAAATATTAAAATATTAAAGAGAGCAATTCACTAATTTTACTGAATATATTTCAAGTATATGTTTAAGTAAAACATCATAAAGAAAACGCTAATTTTTTTTAAAAAATTGCATTTGTCAAATTTTAAATTTTAATGGTTTAAAATTAAAAAGAGTTTTAAACATAAGGAATTGACTTATACATTTAAAAAAAGTGATTTAATCCACAATTTCTTTAAAACATACCCTACTTAATTCCAATCCAAAAAAACATATATAGTTTAATTTTAATTTCAGCCACACATTTATGTAAAATAAAGCCAAGGAAACTGCCTCTATCATCCTCATATTTTTAATTAAAACATCATTAAAAAACACTAAAAAAAATTGTCAAATTTTAATGGTTTAAAGTTAAAAAGAGTTTTAAATGCATTGAATTAACTTATATATTAAAAAAAAATGATTTAATCCACATAAATCTATAATATTTTTAAAACATATTATACTTAATTCCCATCAAAAAATAGTTAATAATAATCTTGCTCTGAGCTGGATGGTCATGAATAATATATTTCAGCAAGTATTGTGGAAGCCACAATCACAGAGCTTATGGTGCACACGAATTTTAATATCAGCCCACATTTATGTAAAATACAATAATATCAAGGAAATTGACACAAGTTCAACAATTATACAACTTTACAAATATTATGGTTATAACGGCAAATTGACGCAGCTTCCACAATTATTCAACTCTACAAATATTATGGTTATAACCCCAAATTGACGCAGCTTCCACAATTATTCAACTCTACAAATATTATGGTTATAACCGCAAATTGACACAACTTCCACAATTATTCAACTCTACAAATATTATGGTTATAACCGTAAGACTAGAATAACCCGGAAATCCTATAATTATGAAGATAAAATTACACTACAAGCAAATTGTTCAGATTTCACTGCAAGCCCATTGTTCGGATTTGAAAATTAAGTGTTATAGGAACGCTTTGTTCAAATTTAGTGTCTGTTCCAAGATGAATGGAAAGGTATAGACTCTGGATAATATTTTAATAACATTTTCAGAAAAACCTTAGCCGTCAAAAATACGTTTTGCATCCTTCCAAACACGTCATGTGTGACGGTCATTTATAAATGTTCAACGTATTTTACGGGTGAAATGGCCTCTGATGGACAAAATGCCCGTCAAATTCCAACCCTGCTTGGTAGCAATCGGGCATTGAATGCGAGCACTACACCTGAGGCAGCACATGACCAACATGTGGCTCCTCGTTGCCTTCCGTCGTGTCACCCGCATCTGGGATTGATAAAATATTAAATAAGTTATAAAACACTTTTCAAAATGTTATAAAATACTTAGCATTTAGGGTTTAGGGTTTATAACACTTTAGACAATGCTTCTAGTAGACACTTAAACGAAAGTAACAAAACGCTTTTTAAAATTTTATAAAATGGCTATTATTTAGGGTTTGTGTTTGGGGTTTGAGCTTTAGGGTTTAGGGTTCATGTTTTAGGATTGAGGGTTTATAAGGATTGAGTACATTCTTTTAGCAAACACTTAAATAAAAGTTAAAGAACTATTTTGAAAATGTTATAAAATGCTTAGGGTCGAGGGTTTGGGGTTTAGGGTTTAAGGTTTAGTGTTCATAAGGGTTCAGTAAATGATTTTAGTAAACACTTAAATGAAAGTTACAAAATACTTTTTAAAATTCTATAAAATGCTTAGAGTGTAGGAATTAAGGTTTAGGGTTTAGGGTTTCATGTTTGGGGTTTAGAGTTTAGGGTTTAGTGTTTAGGGCTTATAATTCTTTAGTAAATTATTTTGATAAACATTGTAATAAAAGTTAGAATAATGCTTTAGGGTGGTTTTGCGCAGTGTTTATGGTTTATAAGACTTTAGTAAATGGTTTTAATCAAGACTTATATAAAATTTACAAAATTCCCTGTTAAAATGATATAAACTACTTAGGGTTAAGTGTTTATGGTTTGGCCTTTGGGGTTTAGGGTTTTGGGTTTATAAGACCGTCGTAAGTGCTTTTAATAAAGACTTAAATAAAAGTTCCAAAACTCTTTTTAAACTATTATAAAATGCTTAGGGCTTAGGGTTTCAGGTTTTATTTTTCGGTTTAAGGTTTAAGGTTTAGGTTTTAGGGTTTATAACACTTTAGTAAATGATTTTATTAAACATTTAAATAAAAGATACAAAATGGTTTTTAAAATGTTATAAAATTCTTAGTAATTAGGGTTTACACTTCAGGCCTTAGGGTTTGGAGTTTGAGGCTTAGAGTTTAGGGTTTAGGGTTTATAACACGAGTAAATGCTTTTAATAAACACTTAAATAAAGGTTACAGACTACTTTTTAAAATGTTATAAAATTCTTAGTGTTTATGGTTTAGAGTTAAGGTTTTGAGGTTTATTGTTTGGGGTTTAGGATTCATTAATATTCTGAAATAATGCAATGAGGATCTCTCCTCATTCTCTAAGAACCATATAGTTTCGAAAGCCTTCCGACCTCTTGTGTGTTGTTGGGAAATTTTGGTAATATCATCTCCTTCTTAGAGCTAGGGAGCTCTAATCTTAAGTCTCTATGTTTCTTCCTTTTCCTTTAGTATTTTGATTTTCTCTACTTCTAGTTCGTGATATATAGCTTTGATTCTAGAGAATCATACCCACCACTGTGAGGGTCTTCTAACATATCTAATTCAAATTCGATATTGTTGAGGGACTCCTCTTCCTTTTTTTTTCTTTTTCTTTTCCCATTCTATCATCCTCTTCTTAAGGTGAATAAGGTTTCCATCCAGGTGCTCTGTCGATGACCTTATTTCAATCTCTGATCTATCCTGCCATACCTATTTAACAATTCTTTGAAATTCCTCATCCCTTAACCATGTCGAATTAAAGTTTGAAAGGTTCCCATAGTTTTGGAGAAATACCTTCTACTTATAAAAATAGGTGACTGATCTGATATTCCTCCCTTAACTAACTTCACATTACCCAACCATTTCTATCTTATCCATCAATGGTTCCTTAATTAGGAATCTATCAAGGTGTCTTGCTAACATAGCATCCCCAAATCTTTGATTTCTCCACATAAGTTGAATAAGTGCTAATTCTATATCAATAAAATTGTTATTCTGAGGTAGTTGTTCAAAAAAAATTGTGAGTGAATCTACATGTGCATGGCTTCCCAAGGAGTTTGCATGTCCCATGGAAAAATTTAAATCTCCCCCCAAAATTATATTGTCAACATACATAACTAATGATCCCATAAGAGCTTCCAAGAATGACATACTATTCTGACATGGTACATATATATTAAAAATCCTAATGTCAAGACCAATTTAATTAGAAAAAACATCTGCCATTAGTACTCCTTCCCTCCCCCAAATATTTACTAACTTCATCAATAATGTTTTTTCCTACAACAATTCCACGAGATCTACCTCTCATGTGTAAGGCATGGAAATTCCATCCCAATTTCATATATTTTAATAGTGATGCAATTTTTCACTATCCCCAAGCGTCTCTTATAGAAAGATCACATCAGATTTCTCCAACTCTAATAATCTCTCAAGGGCTAGTTTTTTTGTCATGACTATCCAAGCCTATATAGTTAAAAGATAACCACTTCATAGAGAAACCATTTCAAGGTTGCCTTTTCCCTAAGAACCCCATAAAGTGATAATTTTCTTCCTTTTGCTACATCCATAGTAGCCTTATGAATGGATTTCGATATATATGAATACCCACCTCTAGAGGTTTTGGAAATATTTGGTGGTGATGAAATACCTAAGCCTCGCCCAAGCAACTATAAGTTGTTTGGACAAATATAAATAGAAAGCGGGGATAAGCAGAGAACTTAGTATTGTAAGAAGAGTTATTTACTTGAATTAAGAATATTCATAGTAAAGTGGGGATAAAAAAATATAATAAAATTATAATTTAGTTAACTTTTATTATTCCTTATTATCTGGATAATGTTAGATGTATAATTGAGTAAGTGTTTTGATGCTTCTCATGGATTAATTTATATACAAGTAATTTAATTTATATGGTTGCACTAGTAGAGAAAAAACCAGTTAAAGTTCTAATTATGGGGGTGTAGTCTTGGTGAGTTGATTCTTGTTATATGGTACTGATGTGTAATACAACATTAACCCATCGGTAAAGACGATGTAAACAATGATATTTTTAGTAGAAATCACTTTATGTATAAATACAAAATTGTTCTCAAAATGACAATGAATCTACTCTATAGTGGAGATGCATAGCATGCATATACATTTATATATGTCAAGTGCATAATCTATGGTTTAGTGAAAAGGAATAATTTTTTAAATCATATAGTGCTTTAGATAAATTATAGTTCTTTGGAAAATACAAGGATGCAAGTTTGGAGAATAGTTTCGTCTAAGGAATAACATTCTTTTAAACATGAATTTCCATTATTCTAAGATGAACTTTTAGTTTTTCATCTAAAACTATACTAAAAAATTCAGAAAATATATCTAAACATACAAAAAAAAAGAGCAAGGCCAAGCAAGAAGCAAAAAACAATCAAAATTGATGCAGGAGCATCCGGACACCTCAATGAAAGAAAATTAGAATATGAAGACATGTGGATGACCACATGGACAGCCAGGGCAATCTTGAACAAGATTCGGTTAAGAAACTAATTTTAGTTAAAAATAAGTTAAAAAAACTGTATGCATGTGTAATAAGAAGTGAAAGATTCATCGGTGAATCAAGAGGCAAGAAGAAGGAAAGAGGAAAACCTGTGCGTGTGAGAGAGAGGGAAAAATGTAGTTGCTAGAGAAATTCTGGATTAAGGCCGAGATGCCTTAAACTGTAATATGAGTTGTACATAATAAAATGTGTTTTCTGTGAACTTGTTTCTTTATATGTTTTTGTTGTTTCTGGTTTTCTTTTCTGCTAAAAATGAAAGTGTGAATGCCACCAAATAGGTATGTTAGTATGCAGGGTTTTCGGTAGATTTTTATGAAGAATCTGTATCATCGCAAGGCGGGGAAGGTGCATCCTTCTTCCGCGTCCGCTTCTGCCACTAATTCATGCCGCGGGGATGCATATTCTGTGTTGAGGTTGTTGCCAGTGTCGATACCCACTCTGAAAGTTAGCCACCCTGAAAGAAACACTCCCGCCGGAGGACGAGGAGGTACTCGCTTATCTTATTGCCCGCTCGCCGGACGTGCTGCCGCTCCAGGAGACCGAGACGAAAAAGAACAGGTCCGGCGCCAAGAATGGAAAGCTCGTTCCCTCTTTAGCAGGCATTGATAGCGAGCAAGAAGATCAAGAAACACCGGCCCTAAGTGGAGGGCAAGGAGATTCTGGAGGATGATGGGATCAAAATTGAGCCATTCAATTTGTAACAAGAGAGAGAGGAGGGTTATTTCGTTTCAGAAGAAGATGGTGGCGGAATCTGAGGAGAGGAAGAAGGCACGGGAGTCCAAGAAGCTTTTGAAGGCCATCCAGGCAGAGAAATTGAAGAGGGGTCCAAGCAGAAGAAACATGACATTGAATCTGTCAAAAAATGGAGGAAAATGCGGCAGGATAGCGGGTTTACTGATGGTGGCAAGGACAAGAAGCCTTTTGATTTTAGAGACGGAGACGGGGATGGAAATGGTCCCATTCCTCTAAAGAGGAATATCAAGAGAGGCGTGGCTCCTGGTGATAGGTCTGGCGGCAAGTCCAGACATGATGCTGTAATGCAATCATCAGCTAAATGTGAAGAAGGAGACTCTGAAGAAAATTGCCAGGCCTGCGGCTAAAACCGTTAAGAAGAAGAAGATTGTCAAGAAAACCCCGGTTGTGCTGCCTGGTGAGAGATGATCGTGGTTGGACCAATGGAAAAGAGACCGTGAGAAGTTTCAGATTGATTTCGTGGGCCCATAACCCACAGGTCCCAAGATTGAAATTGAAAAAATCTTGAAAATGAAGAGCCCCTGAATTCGTTTCCAGCAAGGGGGTCTCCTCGTTTTCATCAAGTGGTATCAGAGCGGGAGAGATTTCCTGCGGAGAGGAGTTTTTGCATGCAAAGAGGTACCAGGAAGAAGAGGTACAGTTTGTTTGTTTGTAGTTTTTTTTAAATTTATTTTGTGAAGGTGAGAAGATTGCAGCAAACCTGGAGCAGAAGTGCTCAATTGGTTCAAGAGGAGAGAACCGCGGAGATGCCAAGAGGACTAAGCTCATTAGAGAAGCTTGGTAGGGCATCTGGTAGCAAGGAGGACTTGCTATGGCAGAGGTTTGGTTGCAGCTCACAGAAGGCAGTTCCACTGAAGAAGTGAAACAGTGGGTAGAATTGCTAATGACAAGAAAACGCATATGACCAGGAGGTCATAATTTTTGTACCTCGGGAGCGTATGACCAGGAGGTCATAATTTTTTGTACCTCGGGAGTCTGATGCAGGAGCATCCGGACACCTCAATGAAAGAAAATTAAAAGATGAAGACATGTGGATGACCACATGGACAGCCAGGGCAATCTTGAACAAGATTCGGTTAAGAAACTAATTTTAGTTAAAAATAAGTTAAAAAAATTGCATGCATGTGTAATAAGAAGTGAAAGATTCATCGGTGAATCAAGAGGCAAGAAGAAGGAAAGAGGAAAACCTGTGCGTGTGAGAGAGAGAGCAAAATGTAGTTGCTGGAGAAATTTCGGATTAAGGCTGAGATGCCTTAAGCTGTAATCTGATTTGTACATAATAAAATGTGTTTTCTGTGAACTTGTTTCTTTATATGTTTTTTTTGTTTCTGGTTTTCTTTTCTGCTAAAAATGAAAGTGTGAATGCCACCAAATAGGCATGTTAGTATGCAGGGTTTTCGGTAGATTTTTATGAAGAATCTGTATCATCGCAAGGCGGGGAAGGTGCATCCTTCTTCCGCGTCCGCTTCTGCCGCTAATTCATGCTGCAGGGATGCATATTCTGTGTTGAGGTTGTTGCCAGTGGCGATAGCCACTTTGAAAGTTAGCCACCCTGAAAGCAACACTCCCGCCGGAGGACGAGGAGGTACTCGCTTATCTTATTCCCCACTCGCCGGACGTGCTGCCGCTCCAGGAGACCGAGACGAAAAAGAACAGGTCCAGCGCCAAGAATGGAAAGCTCGTTCCCTCTTCAGCAGGCATTGATAGCGAGAAAGAAGATCAAGAAACACCGGCCCTAGGTGGAGGACAAGGAGATTCTGGAGGATGATGGGATCAAAATTGAGCCATTCAATTTGTAACAAGAGAGAGAGGAGGGTTATTTCGTTTCAGAAGAAGATGGTGGCGGAATCCGAGGAGAGGAAGAAGGCACGGGAGTCCAAGAAGCTTTCGAAGGCCATCCAGGCAGAGAAATTGAAGAGGGGTCCAAGCAGAAGAAACATGACATTGAATCTGTCAAAAAATGGAGGAAAATGCGGCAGGATAGCGGGTTGCAAGTCCTTTTATTGATTTATTTCCTTGGATTTTCGAACATATTTAAGCTTACAATTTTGTGAAACTGGGTTATATATTTTATTTTAAATGAATCATTACAAGTGCAAATAATCCATAAATGCACAACTCATTTGCCTTTGTCGCAAGTCCTTTTATTGATTTATTTCGTTGGATTTTAGAACATATTTAAGCTTACAATTTTGTCAAATTGCGTTATATATTTTATTTTAAATGAATCATTACAAGTGCAAATAATCCATAAATGCACAATTCATTTAGCATCTTGGAACCTCAGGTTTGGGAACTTGAGTTTCCATTTTGGTGTTTAATATCATGAATATTTTCTTTAATGTAAATACATAGTGTTGTACACGTCTTCCCAAATACTACCAATCACCCATACTCTTAAACGATTGGGATTGGTATTCTATGGTTGTTGTTTTCAAATATTTCTACTCTTACTGTCTTTCTTCTTTGAGAAATGTCCCTAAGCCAAAACAAATGCAGCTTAAAATGTAACATTCTTCAACCAACTCAAGACTGATTTCATCTTTGCTTTAGGAAAGAGATGCACTTGAGGGAATTTTGGTGCAGCTAAAACAACCATGCCTTTGTCTTGACACATTTTGATTACTTTCGTTTTACCCTCGAATTCAATAAAAAAAATAGCAAAAAAAGGTCTTTCCCAAAAAATATCAAAACTAATTCTTTGTTTCTTTTATGCTTTGCTCTAGACTACCAAGATTCAAAATTTTATATACATATCTGAGATGCCTAAGACATTGATTGCAATAATATCAATGTACTCTATACTCTATGCAATTGTAATTTGAAATATGTGTGTGTTAAGTTTCTCTTATAAAACGTAATGAATGTATATAAACATGTTTAAAGTGTCATGGATATCAGCGATAATATATATGGCAACATAAATTGACTTAACATAGAAAATATTTATCAGTCCCGTGATATTTGTAATAAAAAAGCAAATGAATGCGATACACCAGGCTACTTTCGACATCTCTCTCAGAAAAATACAATTAAAAAAAAAATTGTAAATTGTGGAATAGCCATAATTATATTAACATAGTCCAAAATGTGAATAGATTTACGTGGTAGCTGTAGAAGCTTAGGAAAAACAAATTTCACATTCCTACCAAAAAAATCTAGAATATAAAAACAATATTTTAGCTCATCTTATGAGTGTTTGAATATTATTAGAAATTTTGGCTCTCATTTAGATCATATAAATGTTTTGAATGATTCAAAGTTTAATGGTTAAAGCATATTTTTTTTAAGCAAATATTGGATAGTTCACAGATTAACAAGTAATAATATTGGCTTTGGTTAATAGGTCTATATTTGTATTATGGATTTGAAAGGGCAGTGATTTGTTCAACATTGTTTTATATTATTCTAAGTATGATGTATAATTATGTTAACTCCAACCCCTAATCTAATGGATATCAATAAATTCTTTCAATAGCTTGATAAGATTTGAGAAAATAACTATGGAATAATTAAATTTGAGAAAAATTGATCCCCATTTACTTTGAAAAAAATTCTAAAAAATTATATTTATATTTGGTTGATTTTGTAGTTAGATTTTTAAATAATATAAAATTATATTGAATTAAAGATTACTAACATAACTGTGATAGATTTATAGGTTAAGTTTGAGAGTTATTGATGAACATACACTATAGTAATCTAAATAACTATAAAGATCTGCGATGGATTTATAAGTTAAATTTGATATTGATAAACATACACTATAGTAATTTAAATAACGATAAAGATTTTTAAATTAGATTTAAAGATGGCTTACTATCATAATAACAATAAACTGCAAAAACAACCCTATTTTTTTTTTTATTTTTAAATCAACATACTGGAATTCTTTTTTGCTTTTAAATCAAAACAATGAGAAAAATAAGTGTGAAGTAATAAACTTTTAGAAAAACTAAATCTATTCACATTTAATGAGATTTAAAAAATTATATTTATATGTTATTATTTTGTAATTAGATTTATAAATAACTTTAAATTATATTAAATTAGACCAAACTAATATAATTTTAATAAATTTATAAATTAATTAATATAATTGTAATAGACCAAACTAATATAATTCTAATAGATTTATAAATTAAGTTCAATGACAAAATTATTAATGAAAATACAAGATTTTAATCTAAATAATAATAAAAAAATTAAATAATACAAGATAATAAATTTAAAAATAGAAATATACTTACTATCATAATTTAAATAAAGTGCAAAATCTATTTTTATTTTTTAGCTTTTAAATCAACCAGATTTGATAAAACCAGATTCATTACAGAGTTGTGTAAATTTTGTAAACCACATCAACAATTATCATCCTAATGTCCAGTCAGAGCCATTATTACATCAACAATTATTGTCGTAGCATTATATAATAATTGAATTTGTAACTGAAATCTTAACAAGCCCTCCCGATGATGAGCCAAATCTTAACCTCAGCGATCAAATGTTGGGTGCATACATCGTTTACCGGTTACTCTTCAACGCAGGTTATAAGAGCTCAAGCTTCCTTTTTGCCTCTGCGGCTGGTTGGGAATTGCGAGCCCTTCCCAATACAAGTATCAGGTGAATAATAACCGCAAAGCTGGTGGTTATTCGACTGGATATAAGCAAGATAGTGGTAGGTAAGGTAGGACTTAAACGAGCACTGGTTCTCCCAAGGCCGAGGAAAGTGAGTAGTAAAAGTTATGTAAGGCATCCAGTTGACATTAATTCAGCCTTTGGAAACCGACAGCGTCTTCGCTTGAAATGAATCTGAGAAATGAGAAAGATACCATTTACGTGAATCATGTATTAATGCACAGACAGACGGAATTTTAATCTCTATGCAGCGCCTGTAACCTGTATATGCGTGAGGAACTAACAAGGGCATTGACCATATTAACACATTTCCGCACTATTTATAATCGACGCAATGCCACTTGGACCCTCGGATCTAGGTTGATCTGGGCCGTTGATCTACGCAGATCTGGACCATCGGATCTGACAGATCTGAGCCATCGGATCTAGGTTGATCTGGGCCGTTGATCTACGCAGATCTGGACCGTAGGATCTGACAGATCTGAGCCGTCAGATCTGGGTTGATCTCGGCCGTCGATTTACGCAGATCTGGACCGTACAATCTGACAGATCTGAGCCGTCAGATCTGGGTTGATCTCGGCCGTCGATCTACGCAAATCTGGACCGTCGGATCTGACAGATCTGAGCTGTCAGATCTGGGTTGATCTCGGCCGTCGATCTACGCAAATCTGGACCGTCGGATCTGGGTTGATCTGGGCCGTCGATCTGGGTTGATCTGGGTCGTCGATCTGATAGATCTGAGCCGTCGGATCTGGGTTGATCTGGGCCGTCGATCTACGCAGATATGGACCGTCGGATCTGACAGATCTGAGCCGTCAGATCTGGGTTGATCTGGGCCGTCGATCTACGCAGATCTGGCCCGTCGGATCCGACAGATCTGAGCCGTCGGATCTAGGTTGATCTGGGCCGTCGATCTACGCAGATCTGGACCGTCGGATCTGACAGATCTGAGCCGTCAGATCTGGGTTGATTTGGGCAGTCGATCTACGCAGATCTAGACCGTCGGATCTGGGTTGATCTGGGCCGTCGATCTGACAAATCTGAGCCGTCAGATCTGGGTTGATATGGGCCGTCGATCTACGTAGATATGGACCGTCGGACCTGACAGATCTGAGCCGTCAGATCTGGGTTGATCTGGGCCATCGATCTACACAGATATGGACCGTCGGATCTGACAGATCTGAGCCGTCGGATCTGGGTTGATCTGGGCCATCAATCTACGCAGATCTGGACCGTCGGATCTGACAGATCTGAGCCGTCGGATCTGGGTTGATCTGGGTCATCGATCTACACAGATCTGGACCATCAGATCTGACAGATCTGAGCCGTCAGATCTGGGTTGATTTGGGCCGTCGATCTACGCAGATATGGACTGTCGGACCTGACAGATCTGAGTCGTCAGATCTGGGTTGATCTGGGCCGTCGATCTACGAAGATCTGGACCGTCGGATCTGACAGATCTGAGCCGTTGGATCTGGGTTGATCTGGGCCGTCGATCTGCGCAGATCTGGACCGTCGGATCTGACAGATCTGAGCCGTCAGATATGGGTTGATCTGGGCCATCGATCTACGCAGATCTGGACCGTCGGATCTGACAGATCTGAGCCGTCGGATCTGGGTTGATCTGGGCCGTCGATCTACGCAGATCTGGACCGTCGGATTTGACAGATCTGAGCCGTCAGATCTGGGTTGATTTGGGCCGTCGATCTACGTAGATCTGGACCGTCGGATCTGGGTTGATCTAGGCCGTCGATCTGGGTTGATCTAGGCCGTCGATCTGACAGATCTAAGCCGTCGGATCTAGCCGTCGGATCTGGGTTGATCTGGGTCGTCGATCTACGCAGATATGGACCGTCGAATCTGACAGATCTGAGCCGTCAGATCTGGGTTGATCTGGGCCGTCGATCTACGCAGATCTGGACCGTCGGATCTGACAGATCTGAGCCGTCGGATCTGGGTTGATCTGGGCCGTCGATCTACACAGATCTGGACCGTCGGATCTGACAGATCTGAGCCGTCAGATATGGGTTGATCTGGGCTGTCGATCTACGCAGAGCTGGACCGTCGGATCTGAAAGATCTGAGCCGTCGGATCTGGGTTGATCTGGGCCGTCGATCTACGCAGATCTGGACCGTTGGATTTGACAGATCTGAGCCATCAGATCTGGGTTGATTTGGGCCGTCGATCTACGCAGATCTGGACCGGATCTGCGTTGATCTGGGCCGTCGATCTGGGTTGATCTAGGTCGTCGATCTGACAGATCTGAGCCGTCGGATCTGGGTTGATCTGGGCCGCCCGATCTGACCAGCGAATGAGCGACAAGTGGCGTCCTCTGGGCCGCCCGATCTGACCAGCGGATGAGCAACAAGTGGCGGCCTCTGGGGCGCCCAATCTGACCAGCGGATGAGCGACAAGTGGCGGCCTCTGGGGCGCCCAATCTGACCAGCGAATGAGCGACAAGTGGCGGCCTCTGGGGCACCCGATCTGACCAGCGGATGAGCGACAAGTGGCATCCTCTGGGCCGCCTGATCTGACCAGCCGATTAGCAACAAGTGGCGTCCTCTGGGGCGCCCGATCTCACCAGCCGATGAGCGACAAGTGGCGGCCTCTGGGGCACCCGATCTGACCAGCCGATGAGCAACAAGTAGCGGCCTCTGGGGCGCCCGATCTGACCAGCCGATGAGCAACAAGTGGCGGCCTCTGGGGCGCCCGATCTGACCAGCCGATGAGTGACAAGTGGCGTCCTCTAGGCCGCGCCCGATCTGACCAGCCGATGAGCGACAAGTGGCGGCCTCTAGGCCGCGCCCGATCTGACCAGCCGATCTGGGCCTACCGCAGGGCGACACTTGGCAGCATCTCGTTGCCCCGATCTGGGCCTACTGCAGGGCGACACTTGGCAGCATCTTGTTGGCCCATTTGGGCCTCCATTAGAGCTACACTTGGCAGCATCTCATTGGCCAGGTGTCAATTGTCTCGTTAGCCAGATGAGCAATATATCTGCACCACTTGGCAATCCGTTGTTTTGCCAAATCTAGGGCAATCTATCTGCGCCACTAAGTAGGCCCGTAATGACCAGATCTGCAGGCCTATGTATCTGCACACTTGGCAGGGTGTGGTCGACCAAATCTTGGCCTTTCGATCGACAGCCTGCAGTGGATTTGGTGGATCTTCATAAAGACGTCAACGCGTTTTGCACAGAGACGAGCAATGTGTTGTTGGATGTGGAGCTCAATCGCCGACGCGGAGTCTTCAGCCTCGCTCGCCTATACGATCACAGGAAGAATCCTCAGATAGCCAAGGTCGTCATCGCTTCAAGGCGCCTTACTCCTGAGCTCAGCGCACCAGAAAAGGCAACCACGAACTCCGATGTGTATGGTGCTCCGCTTCTGAAAGGAGGCCCTTTGAGCCCGATCAGTGTTTAGAAGAGTTTGTTTTATTTTAGTAGAAATGGGTCTTGGGGTTTGAAGAGGACGGGATCATTTTGGAGGCAATGGATCGTCGTTAATACGCGGTCAAAGAGATGGACACTGTGTTCAAGTTGGGGAAATGATTTATTTGGCAACTCGTAGTGTAACTAATAGACGCTACATCTTTTAAGAAAAGAGATTAGGAGCCAAATTTCAATCACATGTTCATTATAACATCTTCAAGCTGTTGCATCTACGATGTTTGAGTTGCACATCATGATAGGAAGGCTTTTGGAAAGTTTGCAAGGTGCAAGAGCTTCTTGGTTAAAATGAATATGTTTTTTTTGTTAGCGGGTTCATCCTATTAGCTGATTAAAATGAATATTTATAAAATAACTAAATTTATTTTCAAATGTCTGAAGTATCAATTTCTATTTTTTTGAATAAATTTGGGTTTTTTTACATTTTTAATAAATTTCAAATTGAGATAAATTTTATTTCGGTTAAAAGCTTTATTGTACAATAAAATGCTTCCAAACATTTTAAGCACAAGTGGTATGTTTTTGGTTCATTCCTTTTGTGTAAGTTACATTCACTTTATGACATTCTAGTTTGACGAGTTACTAAAAATTTCATCCATAAATGTGAGTAAGCATCTCTTGAATTTAAGACACATTGAAAGTTACACCTGCGATATTTGGTTGTGGGTTTTCGGGGACATGATAAGTGACTCAATTAGTCTCACTACTTGATTTACCCATGACAAGTGACTCAATTGATTTGGCTGTCTAATTTAGCCCATGATATATCTAGACATGCACTCACAAATTGTATAGTTACCTTTCATGCAATAATTGGCTAAGGAGAACTTTCAATGAGCAATGTTTGTGTGATGTAAATGCCTTCATTGAGGATAACCAACAAATATATTCCAAACTCTCTCATTGTTCATACTATTTGGAAAACAATGCACTACGCATTAGTGTGCCTCACAACTCCATCCACCCATTTAACTTCAAAATCTCGTAATGGACCTCCTTTTAGGCCTCTATTTGTTTTTACCCCAATGCACCTTTCCACAAATTC
Source organism: Pinus taeda (assembly GCA_000404065.3). Taxonomy (NCBI): domain Eukaryota; kingdom Viridiplantae; phylum Streptophyta; class Pinopsida; order Pinales; family Pinaceae; genus Pinus; species Pinus taeda. The sequence continues at coordinate 1,578 of APFE031546170.1, read as the reverse complement.
TTGCAATTCTCAATCAACCAAGAATACAATTTAACTAACATGCCCCTACATATTAATAAATTGGTTCTTATACTCTCTCTCTCTCTCCATGGACTAAGCTTATAAACCTAGAAAAAGTTGGCGAGGCAAGAGTCCCCGACCCTACACACTAATAGATTGTTTCCTATACTTTATCCACTGGCCAAGCTTACAAGGCAAGAAAAAAATTTCAAGACATGACCACATACATATTTTGATCACTTGGCCAAGCACATTACAAACAATATCCTACATTAGCACTTGTTATGGCCCCAAAGCATTAACAACCAAATTGACCTATCGTCCTCTTGCCATTTGTTTTTCTTACATCATTGTAATGAATACATATATCAAAGGTTGTGCCAAAATCCACCCCTTTTTTTAATTTTGTTTTTGCTAGTGTAACTTACACTGTCAATCAATATTGTTAGTGATACATTGTTATCATAACCTTATTTACTTGGCCAAGCACATTACAAACAATATCCTACATTAGCACTTGTTATGGCCCCAAAGCATTAACAACCAAATTGACCTATCATCCTCTTGCCATTTGTTTTTCTTACATCATTGTAATGGAATACATATATCAAAGATTGTGCCAAAATCCACCTCTTTTTTTAATTTTGTTTTTGTTAGTGTAACTTACATTGTTAGTCGATATTGTTAGTAATACACTGTCATCATAACCTACAATGAATACATATATCAAAGATTGTGCCAAAATCCACCTCTTTTTTTAATTTTGTTTTTGTTAGTGTAACTTACATTGTCAATCGATATCGTTAGTAATACATTGTCATCATAACCTTGTTTAAATAAAGTGAAAAAAAACCCCTTGTTTAAATATATAGAATTGATGAATATTGAAAACCACATATTAACTAGCTTTATATTGCGCCAATGCCATTATTGGCCCATTGGCATGACATGTTGATTTACATTAGCCTTACCCATTAGTGGGGTCCCATTGACTCAATCCAAATATCCTTATAGTGAGAAGCGCCAAGTCTACCAATTCTAAACAAAAAAATATAACTTTCAACTTTTGGGAAAGCTGAAATTTAAGATGATTACCCGACACTTTCCCTATCCCAAGAGTACTTCCGACATGCCCTCCTAACTGCTTTAAAATTATTATCCAATTATAAAGATGATATTAATGAGATTACTTACCTTCCATGCATCGAATCACGAAATGCAAAATATAATAAATGATATATTTATATAATAACAAATTTTATAACATTAAAAGGAAAACTAATAACAATATGCAACTCGTTCCCAGATGTGGGTGGCTTCCAATCCTAAGGCAACCATGTTAATTTTAAGTATGTTCTATGCTTAGAGCAATTTATTTCAATTTTCATAGTTAGCTCAATATCTTTTCCAGAGTAGCAATCACATCATCAACATTAAAATAAACATAAATCACAGAAAACAAGCCAAGACAAGACACAAGATGTGGAACTAACCAGGGACAAACCCCAATGTGGGGAAACCCTTGATCAATTCTTCTTATATGTTCTTCAATAGTTCAGCACAGAGAGAATGAGAGAG
>APFE031546166.1:0-24993 GCA_000404065.3 Pinus taeda | reverse complement strand
GATCCCAGCACTGTGAAGGAAGCAATAGATTCAAAGGATGGAAAACTCTGGAAAGAGGCCATGGTTGATGAAATGGCATATTTGCACAAAAACGAGACTTGGGATCTAGTGGAGTTGCCGGCTGGAAGGAAACCCATTGGCAGCAAATGTGTGTTCAAAAAGAAGACAAATGCAGAAGGAAAAGTGGAGAAATACAAAGCTCGGTTGGTAGCAAAAGGTTATTCCCAGGTGTCGGGAATTGAGTTTGGTGATATCTTTTCTCCTGTTGCCAAGGTAACTTCTATTAGATTACTTTTATCTGTTGCTACTGCTTTTGATTTTGAGGTAGAATAGATGGATGTAAGGACAACATTTCTTCATGGGGATCTGGAAGAGGAAATCTACATGAAGCAACCTGAAAGCTTTGCAGCGAAGGGTAAGAAAGAACTGGTATGCAAATTAAAGAAGTCTCTGTATGGGTTAAAACAATCACTAAGGATGTGGTATCATAAATTTGATACATTTATACGAGGACTTGGCTTCACCAGAAGCAAAGCAAATCATTGTGTGTATTTTAAATTAATTGGTGACCGCGTTATTTATCTGGTCTTGTATGTGGATGATATGTTGCTTGTTGGAAATGACAAAGAAATTATCGAGGATTTGAAGACCCAATTATCCTCCAAATTCGACATGAAAGATCTTAGTGTTGCAAACTATATTTTGGGCATGGAAATTAAAAGAGATCGGGAAAAGAGGAAGCTCTGGTTAAACCAGAGGAAGTATGTCGAGACAATACTGCAGAGGTTTAATATGCAGCATAGTAACAGTGAAGGTTCTTATTCCTGTAGGTGTAAAGTTATCTACTGAACAGTGTCCCAAGACACAAGAAGAGGAAGAGGATATGTCCCGTGTTCCATATGCAAGTGCAGTCGGCAGCCTGATGTATGCAATGGTTTGTACTAGACCAAACATTACACATGCAGTGGGAGTATTGAGCAGGTTTATGTCAAAACTAGGAAAGGAGCATTAGACAACAGTGAAGCAGGTTTTCAGTTATTTGCGTGGCACTAGTGATTATGGTTTGTGCTACAAAGGAAGACCATGATTGTACAGAGTGTTGGATATTCGTGGCTTTGTTGATGCAGACTAGGCTAGAGATCTGGATTAGAGAAGATCTCTAAGTGGGTATGTGTTTAACCTATTTGGAGGTGCATTCAGTTCGATGAGTAAGAAACAATTTGTAGTGGCACTGTCAACTACAGAGGCAGAATACATGGCAGCCACTCATGCAAGCAAGGAAGTAGTTTGGTTGCAGAGATTGTGTTCAAGTATAGGGTTAGTACAAGAAGCTACAAGGATAGACTGTGACAGCCAAAGTGCAATTTTCTTGGCAAAGAACCTCGCATATCATTCAAAGACAAAGCACATTGATGTTCAGTATCACTTTGTGAGGAATATGATAGAAGACAAAAAGGTGTTGCTGGTAAAGGTGGACACTTTGAGGAATATTACAGATGCATTGAAAAAATCTGTGAGCTCTGAGAAGTTCTCTTGGTGTAGACAGCCAATGCGCATTTCAGGGCTGGAAAAATGACTAAGCTCTCTTGTGGCCCCCTGTGGAAAGAAAACAACAAGTGGGAGAATGTTGGGTTGTGTTATATTCTTTCCACATAGTTAACAGGGGGTTTGAGGGCACCCATAACCCCACTTTATGGGGTTCAGGGCAGTGCCCCGGAAAATTTTGGTTTTGAACCCTATGTTAGGTTGGGCAGACCCACCTATGGTTTTGTGCACGATTTTCGCACATGGTTTTTTTGGACGCGATGGTTTTCGGCCCATGGTATTGGATGCTTCGGCATGTATATATATGTATTATAACATTGAAAGGAAAATAATGAAAAATCAAGCTAGTAGTCCCAGTTTTGGGATCCAGGGGAAAATCTCTGTGTATATGTGTTTTGAGTGTTATGATCTTACATTGTTTATTTTCTGTGTTTTAGAATTCGTATGCAGGTAATTTCTATACAGGGTTAAAACCTACACAGGGAATTGCAATGCATGTCATTGATAGACCCATCAGTACATAAATAAGAGACAAACGTCAACACTTACAATGTTACCTCGGGTGTTTTTAATATAGTAATTAAATAAATATAGGACTTGAGGGTTTGTCGCGAGTGGGAAACCAGTTTAGTCCCAAGTCGAGTTGGACCAATCCAGCAGCGCGTGACCATTCCAATACCTAAGCCTCGGGAGGGACATGTAGTATCTTTGCTCAAGGGTTGCATTTGGAAAGATCGAACTTAATGCCAGAATTACCATTTAAAAAAAAACGAGACTGAAAACATTTAAAATTCGTTGAGTCACAATAACATAATAGAATCCTTGCAAACCCAAAAGCATGCTCGTAGACAACAATTCAAACAACCCATAAAAATTAATAATTGTCTATATTCCGTAATAACATATACCATTACATTACAGTATGCATAACCATACCCTTAATCCAGGTTTTGAAAGAATATCATGCTTTATAGTTACATACCCTATGATGGGCCTTCAGTAAGTACATAAATAAGATCTGCCTAAGGCAGTTACATTACTTTACTTAATTGCCCAGATTGGAAGTGAACAAAAACTTGGAGGCAAATTCCAAGCGAATGGAGGTTGTGTTCGACAAAAACCTAGAAGTGAACTCCGAAATTGTTAAGAGCCAATGGTGGGGTAAACTTGTAATAAGTTGTTGGATTCGAGCTTGTAAACAAGTCGAGAACCACTCTCCTGTTGCAGCCATAATGATAGCATAAGTCACCCAAAAAAATAAAAAACAACAAACAAACAAACAAACATATGCATGTACATTCATCATGAATGGTGAGAAATTTAACTGGAACATAGTTGTCGAAGTCGTAACCTCCCAAACAAGTAAAACCTAACAAAAGAAAAAAAAAATGAGTGAGTCGGTTATATCATCCAAGTAATGGTTGAGTAAGCATTAGAGTTTATCAACATATACCTAAAACCATGCAAAACATTAAGCAGAGAATCGTTTTGGAAACCCTCGACCAGTGTAGATTTCAGATAAGCTATGAAAGAGGTGGGGGAAAACCTTTGAGGCCAAGTTGACTGCAAAATACAAGGTTACTTGTGAATAATTCGACAAAAACCTCGAGCATGAGAAGCCGGTCCAAAGCCTCCACAACAAATGACGAAGAAGTAATGATGAGTCAGACACGTAGGAAAAATGGGTGGTTACCATCAAACCTGTGAGGAAAGGCTATGTCGTTAGATTCAAACCCTAAATAGATCTACTATGAGAACAGTTCAAAAATCAATTAAGTTTCGAGAGGATTCAGTGGACAAGTGAAACCTCCATATCACACAAGAGGTGACAAGTTTGATCACTGCCTCATTCTATACATGGCCTTATTAAAGTCAGAATGATGAAACCTAATTGTAATTTCATAATACGAAAATGAGTATGACAATGAACTTTCGGATAATATTAATCTATCAACATATAATTTTCAATACAATCAATCACACTATATGGGTTGTAAAAGTCTTAATAGATGATGTGATATGCTATACATCTAACTTATACTTTGTTTTGTATTTCCAACACATAGTACATACACATTGTGAATTCATCATGAGTAGTGGAGTAAGGAAAAAAAATACAGATATACATTAAAGTTTTTTCTGGTAAAAGAAAAAATTATGAATACATGTATTGAATAGTTGGGTCATAGTTTCTTACCATAAAAATCAATGCATGTGCAACAATGCCAGCTATGATAAACCCACAAATGTTAAGGCTTTATATTACATTAATAATTATGATTCAAGTTGAATTCTTAGAAATCTCAAAATGTTTAATAAATGCAAAATTTTACTCTAAAGTAAAATGCTCTAACAAATATTACATTTCTTTATAAAATTAGAAAAAAAAAATCTATACAAGAATAAACAAACAAAAAACAAAAACTTTTATCCTTTTTTTTTTGTAAGTTTGGTAGGACTATGATTTTCGTGTTTCTACATGTTCATTATTCACCTTGCTACGAAGGAGGGTAGCACAAGATTTGAACCCAAGAGACTTCCGATTCAGTGAGACTTCGATTTTCGTGTTTTTACATGTCCATTATTCACCCTGCTACAGAGAGGGTAGCACAAGATTTGAACCCAAGAGACTTCTGGTTTGGTGAGACTTCATTTCTTCATTTCCAAGGTCATTGCCACTTGAGCTAACCCAAGTGGACTTTTATTCCCACCCTCTCTTCTTAGTTTTTCTCTGTCTTTGTCTAGGCTTTTTGTCCCGTTGCTTATTTGTTTTATTCTCTAATCCCTTTTTTTTCTTCCTTTTTTTTTGCATTTTTCATTGGGTAGAGAGGAATTCCCACCTTTATTTCTTTTAATTATTAATTTTTATTAGTATTATTATTATTGTTGTTGTTGTTGAGTTGAGGCTTCTGTGATCCATATCAATATTGAGAAGAGTTTTCGGCGAAAATCACATCATAATTCATTTTTTGACGCGTTTCGAACCAATAAGTGCGGGTCATCATCAGGACAAGTTGAAGAACCAGAACATGGCAACAATATAAATAGAGAGAGCAAATCATCCAACAACTATATTTGACACTGATAGAGGAATCTCTGCATATCTTAAGGAATGCCATATCTAACTTCAACTTCGAAACCTGTAGGCTTGTCCATTCAAAATGATGAACCTTAGTTGCAGTGGCCCTTCCATGCAGGGATGTAATTTTTGAGTTGAGGCTTCTATGATCCATATTAGTATTGAGTAGAGTTTTCGGCAAAAATCACATCATAATTCATTTGTTGACACGTTTCGAACCAACAAGTGTGGTTCATCATCAAGACAAGTTGAAGAACCAAAACATGGCAACAATATAAACAGAGAGAGCAGATCATCCAACAACTATATTTGACACTGATAGAGGAATCTCTGCATCACTTAAGGAACACCAGATTTGACTTCAACTTCGAAAACTGTAAGCGTGCCCGCTCAAAATGATGAACCTTAGTCGTAGTGGCCCTTCCATGCAGGGATGTAATTTTTGAGTTGAGCCTTCTGTGATCCATATTAGTATTGAGAAGAATTTTTGGCGAAAATCACATCATAATTCATTTGTCAACCGTTTCGAACCAAGTGTGGTTCATCGTCAAGACAAGTTGAAGAACCAGAACATGGCAGTAGTATAAATAGAGAGAACAGATCATCCAACAACTATATTTGACACTAATAGAGGAATCTCTGCATCTCTTAAGGAAGGCTAGATTTGACTTCAACTTCAAAACCTGTAAGTGTGCCCGTTCAAAATGATAAACCTTAGTCACAGTCGCCCTTCCATGCAGAAATGTAATTGTTGAGTTGAAACTTCTATGATCCATATCAATATTGTGGCCTCTATAATCCATATATATATTATTTATTTAATATTTTAATTTTCTTATTTAATTTGTTTAATAGTTATGTAATTGTTTTTTTAACCGTGTACTTTGCCCATCTTGTTTTTATATCATTTTAAAATCATATACCATAGTTTTGTTCGTATAGTCTTCCAAAAAATCACACAACATTTTGTGTGAATGTGATTAAAAAATTATTATAGTTTGATCCTAAAAAACAGTTTTATTTTGATGTGTGAATGCTATTTAAAAATGATTGACATGGCTTAATTGAAAAATCATCCCAATCTTTAAAAGTGAAATTCGAAGTTCAAATTTTTAGTATTACTTCTGCGAATCCACTTATATTATATTACAGCTTAAAAGTTATAATGTTAGTGGTCCGAGTCAATCTGTACCATATATAAAAGGATAAGTTTATTAAAGTGGAAGAATTGTTTGGATAGTCATTTTTGGTTGAAATCTAATGTTAGTGGTCCGAGTCAATCTGTACCATATATAAAAGGATAAGTTTATTAAAGTAGAAGAATTGTTTGGATAGTCATTTTTGGTTGAAATCTGGACAAAAAATATTCAGTGAATCTTGTCACAATCATTGTTTAAATCATGTTTTTAAAATGGAAATGAATTTAGCATTATCAAAAATGGTTGGACCCAAAATCTTGAATTTTAACAAGGGAGCCACTGCCGTTGCCGTAGTCCCTGCGGGGTCTGCCACAGCAACAATATAAAATTGTAATTATAATTGAATTTCTGGTTTTTGAATTGTTTAGAAGCTAACTGGTAGATGGGTTTTATTTGTACCATACATTCTTCATAATGATCCAACACTATGGATTAGTGAAAATCAATTTACAACACCAGGTCCCATGAAGTTTAAGTTGGTTAGCACGTAAATCCATTAAGCCTTACACGAAGTTAAACATTCCCATAGAGTGGAAATAAATGACATTGAATCCTATATTTTAATATATATAAATCACATTTTACAGTTACATACATGTACAAAAGGTGTTACACTTAAAAAAACATATCATGTTATTTAGCTTTGCAAATAATGGAATGAACACAAAAAGGCTAGTTGCGCATCAATGGAAGACCCTAGTAAAACCCTTCGAGATAGACCCGCAGCATACAGACCTTTCCAGTTGTTAGGAAATGGAGCTTTAGGGAGTCCCTCTTCTGAGAAAAACCCGCCATCATCCTGAAGGTTCAAAAATCATATACCCAATGATTAAATGAAACATAGTCTACTCTTTTACCATTATTGGGACAATGATTCAGGTTAATTTTTTTTAGAATTTCAGTATTGTAATCTGCAGAAACCAAGAAAAAAATTAATAGTCAGGAACTCAAACTAAATGTTGTAAAACTACCTTCAGCCAACGGGGGACATCGCTTCTGTAACCAGTGGCCAAGATTATTACGTCGTACTCTTCAGCATGGCCGTCCTCGAATTGCACTCCTGTGGCAGTGATGCCTTTGATGTTGGGAAAACCCTGCCATTGACACACTGTGTCTTTAGTTTGCATTAAAATCATTATTAAGATGGCAGTGGGTATTTTATTTTGTTTTTATGTGGTCTATTATATCAATTTGGTATTCACTGCGTCTATTAACAACATCTACTTGTTATTTTCAAAGAATCAAAAGAATCAAGGATCAATTTGTTATTAGCTGAGTCTACTAACAACATCTACCTGCTATTTGGAAAAATCAAAAAATAATCACCAGTATATTTATATTTATAATATATACCTTGATGTCTCAAGTGCGTATCTTTGCGACGGTACCCACGTCCAGAACGGGGGTTTTGCCCGTCTTACTTCTAAGCTCCAACGGGCCTTTTTCTACTTGTAATATCCAGGGAATTGGGAATTTTCAATGAAATGACGATTCATTCCAATATCTGACGGTAAAAGAAAAATATATCTGTATACAAGGGAGGTAAAATATAAAAACTTCAAACCCCATTTGAAATTGTGATTGAAGCGCTACCATAAAGATGACAGATAGAAAAACTATTCCACCCAAATTGGTGGTTGAAATTCATTACCACTTCCTGTGCCCACTCATAAAAATATCCCACTTGTGGGCGTCTCCATCGTCACAGGTCTGGAATAACTCTTACTTTATAAAGATTTCACTTTAATCCATCGTCACAGGTCTGGAATAACTCTTACTTTATAAAGGTTTCACTTTAATCCATCGTCACAGGTCTGGAATAACTCTTACTCTATATAGATTTCACTTTAATTAAGTCCCATTCAGTCGTGTCATGTTCCTGGTTAATGAAATGACGCTGCATGTTATGTAATGTGTATTTCTTAATTACAATTGGTATATCAACTGTCAAAAAATGGATATATCATCTGTGCAGCGAAAAAAAGCAATCCCACTATTTCAGAGTCTGAAATATAAAGAAATTATATGAAGGCTAACACGCCACGAATCAAACCAAACCTGAAACATAAAAAAATTATATAAATGCTACACGCCATGAAGCAAACATGAAATTATATAAATGCTAACACGCCATGAACCAAACCTCTCAGACGTGTCTGAGGACAGGTAAGACAAGTCGTCAGATTTAACCCCTCCAATCCAACTACAAACAGTAAAATTAACCGAAGTTTCGAATTTGCCTAACCATTTGAGAAACACATTCATATCTGGACATAATGGAGTATAATAGGACAGAATATATAGTTTTCAGATTATAATTTCTTCGAAAACCATGCAAAAATTCATGGAGACGTGAGTAAAAATGAGAATAACAAACTTAATCTACCATATTTCGAAATGATCACATCCGTTTCTACAACTCATGTGGTTACAGGTTTTTTATTGCAATTTCTCATAGAAATTGTTGACAAGAAGCCCAACGCCTAATCTAGTTAGAAAATTTGAAAGGGAAACTGATTTAATGGACAGTTCCTAGTAACTATCATGATTTAGTAAATAGGGTTGACAGCAAGCACCAAAGAACTTCCATCTTGGGTGGTTACTAAGCCACGGTGAATTTGCAGCAGAAGACATTCCAGAGACTCAGACTTTCTGGCCCCTGAGCTTCTGCAATTCTCTGGCTTTTTTAGATCTGTCTATATTTGAATACAAATTTCTAGTCCGGAAGCTCAAAAGAACATCCAAGCGAAAACCCAGAAGACAAACTCCGGCCATCACCAAGAAGATCAATCTGTAGCAATGGGCACCAACACAGTTATTGCCGTTGTCCGGCCCTGACAGGTAAGTGCCACTAAACAATGAATAAGTAAAATGCATAAACATAACGAATAGGAGAAACCTGGAAGCAAAGAGGAGCTTAGGATCAACCAATTAGTTCTTTAAACCCTCCACATTAGCCACGAATGTAACCAAAATAGAATGACGAGGAAGCTAGGGAACTTAACCTACACCAGAAGCCAAGCAGGATTAGGCCAAGGACAATCAGTTTCCAATAAGTATTGAAATTAGAGAAATATAGAGACACGATGTTACCTGTTCATGTCAAAGGTTGCAATTGGATACCTGCCAACAAAACCGATAAAGGCTCAGAACAATTCACCCAGAACCCATGAAATCGGCAACAACAAAGCAACCTAGAAGTGGGTTAACATGCTTCAGGCATTGTGTTGGTGCAGAATTGAATTCTAGAATGGGATTCGAAAAATACCTTAATCACTCTGAACCCTCTTACAACAAGGAACAGTAACACTACCAGTGAAAAATCAAGAGTTACCTGCTATGCCTGGTCCGAAGATGTCGTGCTTTGCAGAGCCATCTCACCGCCGGGAGGAGTGCAAATGACAGATTTTTCGGGCAAACGGGTGGGTGGTTAGCTAAATCGTTCGAGACAAGTGAAGAACGTCAGATTCAACCTTAAATTAAATCAAAAGTGGAGATGTTTACAAGTGCCCCATCTCCAAACATCTGGCCGAGTTGAACCATATGCAAACATCTGTCCTGCATGCAGGACACTCAGAACACGTACCAACTAAAATTCACAAAGCGAAATGAGCCATCCAAACTTTGGTATAAAATTCACAAAGGGAAGCAAGCCATCCAAACTTTGGTTAATTTTTTTTTTTGGATTTGGAAATTCAGCAACCCGGCAATAAGACCTTCAATATAAAACTTTGGATAAAAAGCAAGAAACATCAAGGCTCTAAAATAAAACTTTGGGTAAAAGCGAAAAACATCAATTAAATGCTTTGGTCAACCCAAATTAATAGAGAGTCAACGGCAGATCGAACGCTAATAGTCCCAGAGGGGACTAATAACTATAATCTAAATTTAAAAAAACCCCTACCAAAATTTATTAAAATATTACTAAAATTTTCATGATTTTCTGAAAAAAAGAAATACAATGTGTTTAATCTACGACTATACAAAACCTATTCAATTATGAGTTTATCTTGGCCCAAGAAAAACAAAAACAACTCTTATCATGCACAACATAATAAAGGGTTTTCATAGTCCATCCAAAAATTCACTTAAATGAAAAATTTGGTTAATACTTGAGATCGACGAATAATTTTCTTCTTAAGGATCACTTTCCGTCCTAAATTTTGCGCATTATAGTTCATTGAAATCCCTAATTGGCAGTTTTTTTGTTACACAAAAAGAATTAATTTGATAGAAAATTTATATTTATATATATATACTCTTTTAGTATCAAATATATATATGTAAATATTTATTTTTTTCACTAACACTGTTTTTAGTGTATGTATAATATAGTTATCCTGAAGATGTGGCTATAGGAAATGTAAGATAACCATGCGGTTTATTTTTTTCACTAACACTGTTTTTAGTGTATGTATAATATAGTTATCCTGAAGATGTGGCTATAGGAAATGTAAGATAACCATGCGGATTTGAAGTTTTTATTTGAGGAATATTTTTGGTATTTATTGTATATATTTTTTACTTAAAGAATTGATATTTTATAAGGTTATTATAAGTTATTGATTTTTATAAATGTAATGAAAGTTGTTGATTATAGATAGTTTTAATTTTGGATTTAAAATGATTTATAGAGAAATTTTTATTTTAGAGAAATTTTTATTTTGATTTAATATTTCAAATAATTTTAGTATTTCAAACAAATTTGAAATTTTATGGTGAATGAGAAAAAGTGAAATGAAAAAAAAAAAGATAAGAATTGAGATGAATAAGATGAAGTGAAATTGCAAATTAGTGGAAATGAGGGAAAAATTGACATTGAACTTACCTAAAATGAATAAAACATTTAGATATGAAATAAGAAACTAGGTTAAGAACCATGAAAACCAAGACAATGAATACAATGACTTTGGTCAAAATAAAACAAGATGTAAAATATAATGACATAAAATACATCAATAATAAATTAAACTGAAACAAATATATATATATATATATATATATATATATATATATATATGAATTGTCTATAATGCGACTTTTTGGAGATTCCGGTGACGGAATCCGGCGGAAGAAATTGAGGTTAAATCTTGATTTGTTGCAGTTAAAATGGTTTTTTAACTGCATATTTGGATTCAGCACCCCAAAAAACTCCTGAGACGCTTTGATTGTGCAAAAACTAACTATCAAACTTGTGATTCCAATAAATTGTTGCCAGATTTTAACCGGAAAAACCCACCGGAAAAGTTTTCAAAAAATCTCATTATAAACAACTGCTATATATATATATATATATATATAAACCACTAATACACACAAAAAAACCAAAACTCAAATCTGGTTAATCAAAATCTTAATATAATACTTTACTTTTAATAAAAATGCATACTTAACACCTACCATTCATCCCATTCCCTAATTAATGAGGTGTAAACATATAACTTTGCCATTTATTAATTTGGTAGACATAATTCACTAAATCTAATCTTCTTAAAAGATGGCCACTCAACTCAAAATTGAGTATCATACACTCAACCTCGTTTTTTTTTAAACACGTGGAATTACCTTTTGTACCAGTTGGAATCACGCTTTAATATTCTTATGAAAAGGATAGTTAAAATTGAGGGATATACCCTCAACCTCCATATCTTATGCCACGTGGGATCCTCCCACGTAAGGCGATAGGAAGTTACATGAAACTTGTCGGAAACCCCTTTTACTAACATTTACAATAGGAGTGTATTTTACACCAACGATCACACCATTTGACATCATGAATTTACCATCATCTCTTTCCACCTCAATTTGCAAAGCCAAGCATCGTTTAACAATAACCGTCTCATTGACTATGGATGTGTATTTTTGGTAATCATTATAATAATATTTAGCATTTAAAGATTATGGGTATCATTGGAGTTCCATCCCAAGTAGGGAAAAGGAAAAGGCTTCCAGTGCCATCCTAGGAAGACTAACCAGGGGTAGTTTATCATATTAATAAAGTAATATTAATATAATTAAAACGGTAAGTGTAATGTTTTAAAATACTAAGAGGATAATAATAAAATAATTATTATATATTTTTCTGAAACGTAGTTGGTTTTTTGCGATAGTATTTAGGGTAAATTAATTAGTGATCATTTTGGTAATTTAATTTAGTTAAGAAATATAATATATCATTTATATTTTTAAAATTTATTATAAATAATTTCAAGGAATAAAATATATTTATGAAAATGAAAAATAGTTTTTATTTATAAAATATTTAAGAAGTTGTAAATTTGAGTAAAAAATAATAGAAATTTTTTCTGAGATTTTGATTAAATTTGGTAAAAATTTTGGGAAATCCAAATTACATTTATCAAGTTTTAAAATTTTAAATACCCAAAAATTGTTAATAATGCTGAATCCATTACCATTATCAAAACAAAATTTAAACATTCTTGATATCAAAAAAACAACAACAATAAGAACAAATTCCTACCATTTACTGTAGTCCTTCTGTGTATCTGGGTGGGTGACCTCCTCTGGCCTCCCCACTGCAACTCCCCTGAACGGCATTGTGAAATCTAACCACGAAATATGTGAATTTTGTAACGTACAAGCAATTCCAACACCCCCACCTGACCTGTTTTCTTCTTTCCATCAAATTCATCCCACAATTTGGTTATATTGCCACTCAAGTGCCCTGCCACAGAGCTCACGCTCTCGGATGGTCACCTGTCATGCCCCCAACCCTTGGTAGTCTTCCAACCGAGCCGGCGGGGTGCGACACCACCCCACTTTTTCTTTTTAACAATACTCAAGTGTGAGGACTACGCCTAATTCACAACCGGAACTTAGCTTGTGTTTCACAACTAAGTTAAAATGCTTTAATCCTTTACATCAATGATGGCCCATACTTAATCATTATCAACATCAATATAAACAAGAATTGCAATGATATAAAGGGAGGGGCAACTCCCGGAAAGTCTGCCCGAATATATATAAAATATCATAATTTTACAATATTACATTCGACTGGTGTGCTTGCAGAATCAAGCCACACTTAGTCTCTTTTTACATACATGAGAATCTACAACAATTACAACGAGCGGGTGCCACCAACCGGCCACCAAGACGCTCAGAAGAACCTGCACAATTCTGCACAATTCGACCGAACTCGCACCTCATCCAATCTACCATCGACCGAGTATAAACACCTCTCACAACAGCGCATGAGCTATGAGCTCATGCTGCGTGTTTTCCCCTTGAGCGTAGATAGGAAATGCGCACTTCACTTGTGTGTCTCCACCGAATGTTCGATGCCAAAATTCTATGTTTCCATCGCACATTTATACAAGGTATAGCGTATGGTTGGGTTGGGCACAGCCCCATGGCCGACGCCCCAACCGCCATACAAGGAACCCCGTATTTCCTTTTGATAATGGTCGGTTGTGCCACCATATAATCCACCATACCCATCGTATAACTTCCCCTCGGCCTGCCTTGTTGTTATACTTCCGCTCGGCCTCGCCTTGCAGTTATACTTCGCTCGGCCTCGCCTTACTATTATACCTCTGCGCAGTATGTGTGTTTGTTGTTCGGCGTTTCGCATGACCCGTCGTGCGCAGTCCACCCGCGGTGCTGCTACCCGGTGTGCACGCTGCCCGTGCACGCCCGCCTTCCATCGCGCGTTTGCCTTCACGTCCACGGTCGTTTGCTGTTCGGCGTGCACGCCCGCCTGTCGCGTTGTGCGTTTCACCTTGCCCGCCCGGTCAGTTGTGCACTGCCATGTCTCGCCTGTTCACCATGTGCCCCCGTCCGCCCGTGCGTCGTTCACCTCCGCCCGACCGCCCATCTCGTCGTGCGCGTCCACCCATGTGCGCCCACCCGTCTCCAGCTCGTCGTGCATGGTTAATTTTTACCACCGCCCGGTTGCCCGACCCACCGTGCACACCCGCCTACGCGCGCCCGCCCGTGGCGCCACAACCCATCGTGCACCCGTCGTGTTCGTGATGACTCCCCGAGGGCGATACACCACTGTTCGGGTCGGTAGCCTGCGGCGGTCCGGGCAGTCGGCACGGGCTCTATTATTATGACCGCAAAGTGCTCCCGGTGGGTCCCGTATCTTCGTCATCACAGTGCACAGTGAGCCGCTTTCACTGACACGAGCCGGTTATTGTTCGCCACGTGTTATATATACACAAAGGCCTTGCGATTTGCGAGTCGCTTTTTCTATCCACGTCCACTGGGAACTTTCTTTAGGCCGTAGTCTAACCCGTGGGAGGAATTGGTCGGAAAGTTATGGAAATTCTAATCATATTTCGAAAAAATCAAGCAATGATTTTTCTATTGTTAAACTTTAACATTTTAGGGGTTTTTGACATTTGTGATGGTGTTGAATCCATTTTTACCATCAAAAACTCTTTTCAAACATTGTCTCTACAAGAATTTAAAAAAAAATTACCACAATTCCAACCACTTATGATCATCCAGAAAATTCTTCCACCTCGTTAAACGACTCCCTTTATTAATACACTCATATTAATAATTTTAATTATTACATATCCCTTTGTTAGTACGCTCATATTAATAATTTTAATTATTAGAAATTGACATGACTTTCATTTTAATTTCGAACATACGTGTCGCCATCACCTAACAAAAAATTCCTATATGTCTTTTCATTACAGAATCTTCACATGGACATTTAGTCACACGTGTCGCCATCACCTAACAAAAAATTCCTATATGTCTTTTCATTACAGAATCTTCACATGGACATTTAGTCACAAGATAGCGCTGATCATCCTAACGCGAGTAAAAGATTTGGGAGTACAGCCTTTTTTAATTTCCACGTTTTGTTTTTTTCCCGATATTAGGCTGAGCCTAAGTTGGAGCCATTTGTTAATTCATAATGGAATGTTATTATAGCATAATTTTTTTTGGTCGTTTTTGTTTTGATTTTTTTTTCATGAAATTTGATTTTGGAAGTTTGGTGGGGATTACAGTTTTATTTTATATTTATGGGTAATTCTAATGTATTAAAAGATACATAACATCTAACAATTGTGTATTTTGGATTTTGTCTAATAAATTAATTTAAATATCTAAGCTATAGATTAAATTTAAGAGATAGAAAACCTAAATTTTTGTATTAATTTATTGTTTAATTTAACGGTTTAATTTAATGATAATATTAAAATTAAATTATTATTATAATTAATTATTTGGAATAATATAATTGATAAATGAAGTCTCAAATTTAAATTTTCGTGAGAAATGAGAAATTAGATACGATAAAAATATAGTTTTACTGAACTTTAAAAAATTAACTCTATACCTAGTTTTCCTATTGAACTAAATATGACCGAAGATTTTCAATGTAATTTTTGTTGCTACCATTATATCTGATTTTGAGCCCTGCGTGTCACGCCCCCAGGCCTACGGTAGTCTTCCAACCGTGCTAGGTGAGGTGCGGCACCACCGAACACTTTATTTTCACCAATACTTATGTTCGTGGACTACGTCTAACTACTTATCCTACTTAGTTTGTGTTTCTCAACCAAGTAATTATTAATGTATCTTTATACCAATGAACACCCATAAACATTCATTAACATCAGCAATTATACATGAAGAACACAATTGCACAGTATAAAGGGAGGGGCAACTCCCTGAACAATGAGTCTGCCCGAATAATATATTATACAGTCTTTCAATATTACAAAGCTTTACAAGTATACTTGGAAACCCCAAGTTTCATACTTAGCCAAATTTACATCATCATCACACCTCCGTGTGATAGCCAAGATTTCCTTGCCCAAGGCAGGCGGGCGCGCCATCACACGAGCTGCCTTCCGCACTTCACAACCGAACCTTGTTTTCGTGCACGACGGGCTAGTGACTCCACCAAGTCACCAAGACACCCTTCATTTACCTCCGCATGGTGGGCGAGCAACCTCACCCGAGTCTCCTTCTCCACCTCTGCATTTGTCTTCGCAGGACGGGCGGGCGCTCACCGGAGCTGCACAAGAACCCGTGCCAAGTCGTCACACAACTGGGCGCCCACACCTTCGTTCAACCGTCGGGCGCTCCTTCGCATAACCGGGCGCCACACCCGTGCACGCCCTACACTTTGACCGGCGGGCGACCTTGCCCACGCCCAACGCCTCCGTTCACCGATACACCATGCGATCACCGTGCGCCTTCGCCCAAGTTTGGGCGCATAGAACTGCAGTCCCAAAACTCGCACTTGTACCTCGTATGAACTGCGCCTTCTCCTTGTTGTAGGCCAAAGATGTGATGCTTGAGCGATGATGCAAATGACCTCCACACATCACCAATATATACGAGTGGCAGGGCAAGGTCGTAGCTACCCAGCCAACATGCCCACGCTCTCATCTCCATCGCAAATACAAGTCGGTCTTCTTCCAAACGCCCACGAGCATAGGTCGGCCTCGCTACGTTTGTAAGTCAGCCTCGTGGGTGATCAACCAAGCTCCCACGAATATATAAAACCATTGCTCCTCCTCCTATGCATCTGCATTATAACATAACGCCATCACATTGTAGGTTTGAGCTCACACTTCATCGTTTCAAGTTGTTCGCCATCACATTTCAAGTCGGGAGCGCGTGTCAAGGATAGCAGGGCCTTACATCCTCCTTGTCACGACACCGGAGACACAGTAGTCTTCCAACCATGCTAGGCGAGGTGCAGCACCACCAAACACTTTTTTTTCACCAATACTTATGTTCGTGGACTACGCCTAACCACTTATCCTACTTAGTTTTTGTTTCTCAACCAAGTATTATTATTGTTCCTTTATACCAATGAACACCCATACACATTCATTAACATCAACAATTATACATGAAGAACACAATTGCATAGTATAAAGGGAGGGGAAACTGCCTAAACAATGAGTCTGCCCGAATAATATATTATACAGTCTTTTACAAGTTACAAGCTTTACAAGTATACTTGGAAACCCCAAGTTTCATACTTAGCCAATTTTACAATCTTCGGCAAAACTCAGTTGCCTAGCTCGTCGGCACCTCCGCACGACTTACCAACCCTTCGTTCACCTTGTCGCATGATCGTGTTGTTTGCCCAACTTGGGCGCGTCTCATCGTAACCAAGTCGTCACCCACGGGCACCTCCGCACAAGTCACACCTCTGTTCACAATCTCAACACTTCACCAAAAGTCACACCGTGCACACTTGTACGACAGGCGGGCACTCACCCAAGTCACCCAAGAACCCGTGCCAAGTCGTCACACAAAATCGAGCATTCACCAACGTTTCACCGTCACGCGTTTCTTCGCACAACCCGGGCGGCACACACACCGTGCATGCCTTTCTCCAACCGGTGGGCGACCCTGCCCGCACCCTTCACCCAAAACCAAGATATGTGTTTTACTTCCATGTGGCCTTACCCAAGAACGGGTGCATCTCCAAATTGTGCCTTCCTTCTTTGCTGTGTCCACACCTTGTATCTGCGCACTCTCTTTCACATGAGTGAAGTTCCTTTTGTGTTGAGCGATGAGCGATGTTGTCAAATGACTCCAACGCATCACTTGTTTATACGGGTGGCAGGGCGAGTTAGCCCACCCGGCCGACTCGTCCTCCACGCCTTACACATCCACACTTCATCACAATTTACCTCGTCGGCTTTGTGTCCAAGTATGGTCGGCCTGTGGGTGTTTCATTACGCTCCCACGCCTATATAACAGCTCGCCCTCCTTTGTCATGCGTTCATAATTCCACGCATATGCAAGTCTGAACTCACACTTTTCTTAAACCGCGCACCCGAGAGATAAACCACTCGTCGCACTAACCAAGAGGACTGCAGGTCCTTACATTCTCCTCCACCTAAAGTCATTGTCATCCTCGACAACATACCATCCTGGTAGCCATCCACCAAGATCACCATCAATGTCTGTCTCATTCTTGGTCCATGATGTCAACTCCTCCACATACTACAAACATCCCTGCAACATATGTAGAACTCCCATCTCCATCATGTGTCGTCCTCATCCTGTGAACTGTCCTCCTCGTTTTCCTGATGCCAACATCTCTCCATGTTGAACACCACCTCAAATCAACATGATATCAACATATCTCTGCACACTTCCGGACCCCATGTTTGAACTAGCTGGGTAGCTAATCCAACTGTCACGCTCAAGCCATGAGAGTGAACATCCTTATGCCATCACCAGTCGATCTCGAATTCTGCCACATCCTGGACTCACCAAGAATCTCACCATGCTCAGGTCCATGGAAACTCCATCCCATCTGCAACATGTCATGATGCTTGAAGCCAAGACATCCCTGCACCATCTGTCATACCTACTCAACCTGTTTTAAGGACTCACTTCCATGAGCAGCTAACAGTGAGCCCCATCTTCTTGTCATCTAAGAAGATGTGGAGGGAGTAGAGCCTGAAGGCTCACCCTCACTAATCGACTCAATCTATCTGTCAAGATCTTCTATCTCCATCCTCTGTAGATAAGTGACTTGATCCTCCTCTCGGACATTCGGCCTCACATATGCTTCATCATCATCATCATCATCCTCGACCGCTTCTAGCCTTCTTGACAAATCCAAGATACTATCTGAAAGAGTCCTAATGACCAATGACTGCTCGATAAGCTTTGTCTCAACCATGGACAACCGCTTACTCATATCCTCCATCCGCTTCTCATCCTCCATTTGCATCACTGCCAACTTACAATCGGGCTTTGTCACTCCAATGGTTGGTACACCAATGGGTACATCCTCCCTTCCATTGTAAATGTACAACGTCTTCAAATGTGGAACAATCATAGCATCAAACTGTTTCAAGAATTCCATTCCTAGCACAGCTTCATAGTCATCTATTCGCACTATAGTGAAGTCGACCTTCCCTGTCCACTCACCAAGTGTTGTGTCCACCTTTTCAACTACATCAAGAACACACTCAGGAGGATAATTGACTGTCTTCATCTGTGCCTTCACTGGTACAAATTTCAGCCCAATTCTTCTCGCAATATCTTCTCCCATGAAGTTGTGAGAGACCCCACTATCCACCATAGTGAGTATATCATCATCTCCAACCTTCATCTGAACATACGCCAACTTGTTCCTCTCAGGATCCCTCCGAGAGATCACCTCTGTAGCAGCAGCAACACCAAGTATCTGCATCATCCCTACATAAGCTTCTTCATTCTTCGCATTACATTGTGCAATCGCATCCACTTTCGGTCTAGAAGGACAATTCTTCACCGTATGTGGTTCAACACATATCCAACACTTCAAGGATTTCTTCGTCTTCGACTCATCATCCGATTTCGAAGCACCCTCTTTCTTCTTCTCTTTCGGCTTATCAGACTTCTTCTTCCTGTCATCAAAAGTCTCATCATAATGCTCCACCAACCTGTCCACAGCAGCAAAAGCTTCTTCAAGTGTTTTAATCCTCTGCCTCTTCACTTGATTGTGTGCCCAAGGCTTCAATCCAATAATGAAATTGAACACCTTGTCCCTCTCTGCCATGTCAGGAAGTTCCAGAACCGCACTTGCAAACTCCCACTGATATGTTTGAAGGTTCCCTGTCTGCTTTATGAACTTTATATTCATCCTTGCTTCCCACGTTTCATCCTGAGGACTGAAATGGGTCTGCAAAGCTTTCTTCATTTCATCCCACGAAGTAATGTCACCAGCACTGCCATTGGCAACCTGATCCATCTGTCTTTGCCACCACACACATCTTAGCATCCTTTGTCAAGAACTGAGCAGCTACCTTGACCTTCGTCTCATCATCAGATAGACCCAATCGTTCCAAGTATTGCTCCATGTCCCATAGAAAGTTGCTAAGAGTCTTCACACTCCTTGTACCATCGTAAGATTCTGGTTCCTTGACTTTCACATGAGGCACTCCTCCACCTGAGTTATGCCTCACGGCCTTCTTCAACACCGCGATCTCATCTCTGGCTTCAGTCAAGAGATTTTTGCAAGTCCACGATCTCTACAAGACCTCGGTCTCTTTCCTCTTCAACCTCCTTGACCCTTACTTCAAGTTGTGTACACATAAGATCAGTGTACTCGTGTTGAGTCTGGAGTTCATCGAGCTCTTCCTTCATAGTCGAATTGGCCTCTTGATCCTTCTCGATCAATTCCATCTTCTTAGTCCAAAAGGTTTCCATGTCCTCCATCTTCTCCAACACTTTTTCAATGAACCCAAGAGTAGTATCTTTCGCACTGTGACTAGACCTAGCCTGAGATTCAGTGGCCATTGCTAACAACTTCCTTCTTCATTGCAATCTAGTTTCGACCATCCAACAGCTTCACCAAGATGCCTGCAACCATGAACTAGCCCTTGTTCCACTTATGTGAAACAACTTCCTTCACCTGCAAGTACCTGCTTCCACTACCACCAATTTCCAAGCTTCTTCAACCCTGAATCAGCTTCAACCAGCTTCAACCGAGCTCTGATACTACCTGTCATGATAGTGCAGTGGGATCAGCACTTCATCGTCAACCCGGTCATCATCCTGCTCTGATACCACCTGTCACGCCCCCAAAGACACGGTAGTCTTCTAACCGTGCTAGGCGAGGTGCGGCACCACCGAACACTTTCTTTTCACCAATACTTATGTTCGTGGACTACGCCTAACCACTTATCCTACTTAGTTTGTGTTTCTTAACCAAGTATTATTATTGTTCCTTTATACCAATGAACACCCATACACATTCATTAACATCAACAATTATACATGAAGAACACAATTGCACAGTATAAAGGGAGGGGCAACTCCCTAAACAATGAGTCTGCCCGAATAATATATTATACAGTCTTTTACAAGTTACAAGTATACTTGGAAACCCAAAGTTTCATACTTAGCCAATTTTACAATCTTCGGCAAAACTCGGTTGCCTAGCTCGTCGACACCTCCACACGACTTACCAACCCTTCGTTCACCTTGTCTCATGATCGTGTTGTTTGCCCAACTTGGGCGCGCCTCGTCGTAACCAAGTCGCCACCCACGGGCGCCTCCGCACGAGTCACACCTCCGTTCACAATCTCAACACTTCACCAAAAATCACACCGTGCACACTTGCACGACGGGCGGGCGCTCACCCGAGTCACCCAAGAACCCATGCCAAGTTGTCGCACAAAACCGAGCGTTCACCAACGTTTCACCGTCGGGCGTTCTTCACACAACCCAGGCGCCACACACACCGTGCACGCCTTTCTCCAACCGGTGGGCGACCCTGCCCACGCCCTTCACCCAAAACCAAGATATGTGTTTTACTTCCGTGCGGCCTTGCCCAAGAATGGGCGCATCTCCAAACTGCGCCTTCCTTCTTTGTTGCGTCCACACCTTGTATCTGCGCACTCTCTTTCAGATGAGCAAAGTTCCTTTTGTGTTGAGCGATGAACGATGGTTTCAAATGACTCCAACGCATCACTTGTTTATACGGGTGGTAGGGCGAGTTAGCCCACCCGGCTGACTCGTCCCCCACGCCTTACACACCCACACTTCATCACAATTTACCTCGTCGGCTTTGTGTCCAAGTATGGTCGGCCTGTGGGTGTTTCATTACGCTCTCGTGCCTATATAACAGCACACCCTCCTTTACCATGCATTCATAATTCCACGCATATGCAAGTCTGAACTCTCACTCCTCTTAAACCGTGCGCCCGAGGGATAAACCACTCGTTGCACTAACCGGGAACACTGCAAGTCCTTACACTCCTCCACCTGAAGTCATTGTTGTCCTCGACAACATCCCATCCTGGTAGCCATCCACCAAGATCACTATCTGTCTCATCCTCGATCCATGATGTCAACTCCTCCACATGCTGCAAACATCTCTGCAACATATGTAGAACTTCCATCTCCATCATGTGTCATTCCATCCTGTGAATTGTCCTCCTCGTCTGCCTGATGCCAGCATCTCT
The DNA here is from genome assembly GCA_000404065.3 of Pinus taeda. Lineage (NCBI taxonomy): Eukaryota > Viridiplantae > Streptophyta > Pinopsida > Pinales > Pinaceae > Pinus > Pinus taeda. The sequence continues at coordinate 3,247 of APFE031546166.1, read as the reverse complement.
TCGTGTCGAACAACACCTCAAATCAGCTTGATATCAACATATCTCTACACACTTCCGGACCCCATGTTTGAACTAGTTGGGCAGCTAATCCAATTGTCACGCTCAAGCCATGAGAGTGAACATCCTTATGCCTTCACCAGTCTATCTCGGATTCTGCCACATCCTGGACTCACCAAGAATCTCACCCATGGTCAGGCCCATGGAAACTCCATCCCATCTATAACATGTCATGATGCTTGATGCCAAACCATCCCTGGTCGGTAGCCTGCGGCGGTCCGGGCAGTGGGCACTGGCTCTATCATTATGACCGCAAAGTGCTCCCGGTGGGTCCCGTATCTTCGTCATCACAGTGCACGGTAAGCCGCTTTGACTAACACGAGCCAGTTATTGTTCGCCATATGTTATATAGACTAACACGAGCAGGTTATTGTTCGCCACGTGTTATATATACACGAAGGACTTGTGAGTCGCTTTTTCTATCCACGTCAGCACCCGAGAAATATTCCCGCCTCATGTTCTTCCACTGGGAACCTTCTTTAGGCCGTAGTTTAACCCGCAGGAGGAATTGGTCGGAAAGTTATGGAAATTCTGGTCATATTCAGAAAAAAATCAGGGAAGGATTTTTCTGTTGTTAAACTTTAAAATTTTAGGGGTTTTTGGCATTTCTGATGGCGCTGAATCCATTTTTACCATCAAAAACTCGATTCAAACATTGTCACTACAAGATTTTTTAATTTTTTTTTTACCCAAATTCTAACCACTTGATCATCCAGACAATTCCCCCACCATATTAATAATTTTAATTATTAAAAATCCCTTTGTTAGTACGCTCATATTAATAATTTTAATTATTAAAAATCCCTTTGTTAGTACGCTCATATTAATAATTTTAATTATTAAATAGAAATTGAGATGACTTTCATTTTAATTTCGAGCACACGTGTCGCCATCACCTAATAAAGAATGCCTATATGTCTTTTCATCACAGAATCTTCACATGGACATTTAATAACAAGAGAGCGCTGATGACTCTAACGCGAGTAAAAGATTTGGGAGTACAGCCTTTTTTAATTTCCACGTTTTGTTTTTTCCCGGATATTAGGCTGAGCCTAAGTTGGGGCCGTGTGTTAATTCATAATGGAATGTATTATAGTATAATTTTTTTATCGTTTTTATTTTGATTCTTTTTCTATGAAATTTGATTTTGGAAGTTTGGTGGGGATTACAGTTTATTTTATATCTTATGGGTAATTTTAATGTATTAAAGAAACCATAAAAAAGCTGTATTTGGATTTTATCTAATAAATAATTTAAATAATTTACGCCGTAAGGCGTTTCCATTTGAAATGAATTACCCTAGAAGACGCCGTGTCCTATTGTCGACCGTGGATGTGTGGTGTTAGACGATTGAACAAAGTTTGATCGTTGATCGTTGGAAGCGGAATCGTTGATCGTTGGAAGCCGAACGAAGCCGAATCGTTGATCATTGGAAGCCGAACGATTAAAAGCAGTTTCCTGTCATTCTCCTGTTGTATTCCTTCTGCCCTTGCGAGCTGCTTAGTTTATTCCTGGTTAAGTTCATCATTTCGACCTTTTACGCGTCATCTCATTTGCCCAGTTTCTCGCTCACTAATTTTCAGTTCAAAGGTTTTATCAGAGCTTTCCACCGCTGTTTGCAGGACATTTCATGTTTGCAGGGCATTTCAAGTTCTCAGGGCGGAATTCGACCTATCCGTTATCCACCAGGTTGGCATTAACTAACCCTTTAGCCACATTTTTCGGATCTACAAAAACCCTGTTTAAATTTCTGTATTTCAGGCTCTGAATTGATCACGGTAGAACAGATTCCTTCATTTTATATATTTAATCAGGCTTTACGGGGATTACTTCTGGGTTTATCGTTATTTTGTTTTAAATGCTAGTATGGATGGATTTGAATCATTGGCCCTTATTTCCTTTCTTTGGGTTCAGATCATTCAAGCCTTTAGTTCGCTCGACCAGGATGCCTCAAATTCAGTACTCAGAAATACGCTGATGATACTTATGAATACAGGTTTGTAACTCAGAGCTTGCACTATTTTTTTGGTTAAATAAAATATTTGTTTTGCTTTTTGGCTGGATGGTGGACTTTCAGATCCACTCAACGAACCGCATACTACATCTATCATTTGACAACCTCCTATTGATTTAACCCTATACATACATACAATTGTAGTTGCCCTTCATTGCCACTGTAATTTGGAGCCTGGTTCTTTATTATTCAAAGAAAATGCTCTACCTTTAAACTCCTTCAATGCACTTTCATTCACTTGGCAGAACATATTCTCCCATCCATGGGGTTTGATGGCCCTGTTGCGAAGGCCTGGAGCTCGATCTTGGGACACAACATTCCTAGACTCTTTCCAATCCACAACATACGCAGACACCCTCCTCCGAAACTTAGCCTTGAATTCACTCCAAGCCTGGTACTTGTAGTGATTGATCACTGTCCTCTGGGCCTTCACATACACTGTTCTGTATGCCTTCTTCAACTGAAAGCGGTGTATTACATTGAGCAACTTAGGAGAGGCAGCTTCCAAAAGAAGTATGGATTTTAGCGCTTCAGCGTCCTTTCCCTGCAAGTGTACCCTTGAGTAACCCCTCTCTGAGGGTGCTCCCGAAGGCCCGAGGGTCCAAAATTTCTGCATCTCAAAGCAAATCACTTGTACTTCGATTTTCTATATGTGAGCAAATCACTTGTACTTGTGCATGCAAGCGATTTTCGGTTATCTGTCATTGATTGATTGAACAATGAAAACTGGCGGACTGATCACTTGACGAACAGATGCTGGAATGAATTGAAAGGCATCGGGCCGGGATCAATAAATTTCCCCCAGACAGATCTAAACGCTACAGCATTAGCATTTCGTGCGCTTCGACTGCACCGATATAGTAACATATCCTCAGGTATTAGATGGTGACTACATGCATGCAATTAATTGTTAATTGTTCTGTTTGTTTAGGTTAGGTAAGAATGTTCATATAAATGAAATCTACAGGTGATTTTATTTCAAGTCGTACAAATTTAATCTCATGCTTCATGATCAGGTGTCTTCGAGAATTTCAAAGGTGAGAATGGGCACTTCTTCTGCAGTTCCGATTACACTGTTGAAAACGACGGTGGAGGACATAAACGACTGAGAAGCATGGTGTCGTTACTTCGAGCGTCAAACATATCATTTACGGGAGAAAAAGTGATGGACGAGGC
>APFE031546164.1:41716-51915 GCA_000404065.3 Pinus taeda | reverse complement strand
GGACTCACCAACATCCCTTCAGATTAAAGGGGGGAATGTTGACACCTAATCCGAAACGGATGGGTGAACTGGACAGTCATCCAGAAGATGAACTGATCCACCATATTTATGTATATAAATATATGTTAGCTAATGAATAATATCAATCATTTTTCTCTCGCTCATTCTTTTCTAAAACAGGATCCAGCGTTTAATATAAGTAGTCATTGGATTGACAAGTGCTAGAAATTTCTTTCACAATGTTCAATGCATTGGAAGTTGTTGACACCTAATCCGAAACGGATGGGTGAACTGGACAGTCATCCAGAAGATGAACTGATCCGCCATATTTATGTATATAAATATATGTTAGCTAATGAATAATATCAATCAGTTTTCTCTCGCTCATTCTTTTCTAAAACAGGATCCAGCGTTTCCAAAATTCTGATACAGATATGTTCATAGGCAATGTCAGGCAGCGGACCAAAACAAAATACATGCAGCGGGCAGGTAGCGTTCCAGGTAGCCGAGGCAACGTTCCAGGTAATTTAAACAGGCAGAGGACCAAAATATTTAAACAGGCAGCGGACAGCATTTAAATTCCAAACAACGTTTTCATATATACAAGCATTCAATCCTTCATAACAGCGCAGGAATCATTCCATACGTTACCCTGGCCTGACAGAAGTAAGTTGTTAAAGCACTTTGAATAGGGTAAAATGGACTACATATGCAAAAGATATGCCTTGTTGACATTTTCAGAAAATAAGCAGAAACAAAATTGCATGCCTAGTACATATGCTCTTGTGTTTTTCATTTTTATTGTAATATGAAACTATTGCTAGTGCAAAAGTAATATAGCATTGTACTTTCCTAGTTGAAGGGAAAGTTGAAATCTTCATGGGCATAGTTAATAATTTTTTTAAAAACCATCCATTCAAATATTTAATGATTCTTAGATCCTACTTTATTGGATCTAGAGATTTATTCTCTCCTTAGAATGTTGAGGTAGTTCTCAAAAAGGAATAATTATTAAAGCATGTATAGACATTTTTTCTCTTTGGAAAGAAAGAAGATTTGTAAGCTCTTTTAAAGAGAATAAGTGAGAAGAAGGTTTGCATCTAATTTGTTAGCTTCATTTTTCTTTTTTCAAAAGTAGAACATTGTATTAAAGCCTCTAAATTGAGAGAACCAACCCCTTATTGGGAGAAATTCGTAATCACTTTATTGGGAGAAATTTGTAATCACTTTATTGGGAGGGTGACCCAATTATTGTGAAAATCTTTCATCATTTGTAAATGAGAGTGACAACCCCTTATTGGGAGAATATTTTTAGTGCTTTTTGCAAAAGGAGAAGCCTTACATATTTGTAAGGAGAATTAATGTAGTGGTTTGCCAATTGAGCAAACTAAGAGACATAGTTAGAATTTGAGTGAACTTCATTATCAATATAGTTTGCATATTGTCTCATTGTTTTCTTGTTGTTTAATTTCAATTTTAAATGATGAATTTTAATTATTATTCTAATTTTCAAGTTAATGATGGAAATTTGAGAAATTTTTAAAGCATCGAACTTAGGAGAAAAACCAAGATAGTTTTATATTGCTTGTTTTTAGATCATCCATAGTGTGACAATTAAGGTTAGTGTTGGAATATACCATCTAAATTTGATAACTGGACACTAGGGTAGAGGGCTTAGCCATGGATAAAATGTTGGAGCTTTCCTCTAGGGACTTGTATAATTTACCATGAACTTATGCTATAGGGCTCACTGAATATGGATAGAGCCATAAAGAAAGTATATATTATCAAATGAATCCATAGAAAGAGCCAACAATTAATACGTTCTCAATAACACAACAAACCATCTTAAAAGAGATTCTAATTACAAAAGCTAAATAATAACTTTTGGGTAGACAAATAAATATAAATGTCCTAAAACAATATTTTTCATATTGAAAAACAATAGAAACAATAACTTGAAGAGCCTCAACATAAAACTTTAAAAAAAAAATTGAACTTTCATACATCTTCCTACTAATAATCATCAACCTCCAAATTAAAAAAATGCAATAAACAAAAGTAAAAAAGTGTAAATTCCCATCTTAACTTATACCCCAGCGGACAGTTTATTAAAAAAATTATCATAATAATTTATTATTTTTTATATTATGAAATTTCAAAACTATAAATGAAAAAATTAGGAAAAAACCAACAAACATGAAAAAGAAATATTTTAAAAAATAAAAAGAAACTGTAAAACTTAATATTTGGCATTACAAATTATTGCCCACTTCCATTACTCCATTTGACAATGGTTAAAAATTTGGATAGATGAATGGATGAATTATTTGGGCTTTTAAATGGAATGGACAAAAGGCTCAAGTCTACACACACTCACGTGAACAATCTTGACACGTGCATCAAGTGAAAATTTGTTTGACTCTTAAGTGTACAATGGCTAAAACTTTGGATACATTTTCCATGAACATGTAGGAATTATTTGAGATATTAAATAAAGGGAGACAACGTCAATTTTAATGTCTCAAGTCTACATCCACTCACGTGAACACCCTGCGCCCATATATCCACTGAAAATTTGATAGCAACATTGAGCTTAAAATAAAGCCAAAATTAATAATATTGAACTTTTCGCTTTTAAGTGGTTTTTTTACAAGTAACACAATCACACACGATTTTTAAGTGGTTGTTTATTTAGAAATTTATTATTATTATTATTATCTATTTTTAAGAATTTGCCAAGTCAACATTCAAATGGTGTTATGAGATATTTTGTTGGAGACACGGAAATCATGTTCACTTTCACGTAAACAATCTGATACTAAAATTTACGAAAGCTAAATATTCTACTTCTATAATTTTAAACTTAAAAAAAAACACCATACTCTTTAACTATTAAATTCCACTCACATATATACTAATATTTAAAATTATGTTGAAATAAACACTAAACACTCTCTTCTAAACTATATATATATATATATATATATATATATATGATATAATTGCAAAGTATTTTAAATTATTAAATAATATTTAATACAATAAAACACATAAAAAAATGATTGCACTATTTCAAAGCATGGAATACCAGAAAACTTGTCAATTAGTATAAAATTTACTTACATAAAATATATATTTATTGTATTTAAAAAATATGTAATAAATTTATATATCTATCTATATTATATATTATATTTAAAGAATTCTAGATAAATTAATAAATTTAAAATATTTATTCAAAAAATTAAAAATAAAAATTAATTTAAAATTACTTAACCTGTATCTATAGTAATAGTTTCTATTATAATAATATTTTCCAAAGGAATTTAAGCTTTATATTAATTGGTATTAGAGTTCAACTACAACATTATGGATTGAGTATGTAAATTATTTATTGAAAAATTACATTTGTGTTAGTTTGATAAAAGGATTTAATGAAGTTGTTAAGTTAAATCATCATAATGATGTGTTAATGGTTAATTTTTATTGAGGAATTAGTGAATATGAAATTATTATGAAAAGTTGGTAGTCAAATTTCATTGGAATTGGGAAAATATATATTTTCATGTAACTTACTGATGATATTTAGCTTAATAGTTTTTTATAAACAATATTTTCTAAAGGAATTTTAGCTTTATGTTAATTGGTATTAGAGTTCAACCATAACACTATGGGTTGAGTATGTGAATTATTTATTGAAAAATTGCATTTCTGTTAGTTGGACAAAATAATTCAATGAGTTTGTTAAGTTAGTTTGGCAAAAGGATTTAATGAGTTTGTTAAGTTAAATCATCGTAATGATTTGTTAATGGTTAATTTTCATATAATAATAGAATGAATATGAAATGATTATGAGAAGTTGGTAATCAAATTTCATTGGAATTGGAAAATATTTATTTTCATGTAGTTTACTAATGATACTTAAGCATTGAAATTTATTTGGTGTCTAAGCTTCTTGCCTTTGAGAAGGATTATATGAGAAAACACCATGAAATGTGAATGAAGCTGCATTGATTTAATCAGGACCATGTTTCACTTCATGAAATAAGGTTTCTAGTGATGTATGAGCATTAAACCTCATATGGTGCAAGTCTTTGTAGATTTTTGATGGGAATTCATTATTCAAATTTAGTTGATAATGTGCAAAATGTTGTAGTGAACTATGGGATCAAAATATCAATTCGTGGTGAGCATAATTTGGTTGAACATAGATATTTGTTGTATTTGGCTAAATAGCTAAATTTGTAAAATTAACACAATTAAGCTATGAGAAATCTAGATATAAAATGATCCTATATTAGGTGACTAGAAAATCTTGGAGACAATGGAGAACTCCAATCACTAATGGGATAATTTTCGATGAGATGTGCTATTGGAGGTGGTAATTTATAAGTTTGTCGCTTTTCCAATTAAATACATTATACGTCATTACAACACTATCCACAATCTTTACTCACCAACAACAAAATAATAAAGACTAAATTGCTTATTTATTAGAAGAGTGCACCTAGGGAAATAGCTCCATAAAAAACATAACTAGGGACAATGCAACAACATAGATACACCATCAAATCAAAGTGAATGTGAGTCCAATGCAACCACAAGGTATATTCAACAATAATGCACTAACATCCACCGCCCATTTATCATTGAGTTGAGAAAGTGATCACCATGCATTCACCACCATGAAAAGATAAAAGGAAACCAAAACACTTATTTTCTAGAATTTCTCATGCACATGTTAACGTCTCACCCTTGAAAAAAATAATTTCAAGAAGAAGCTACACAACAACACCTTCTTCAACATTGAGAAATCCCCACCATTATCCAACATACAATCCAACATAAGATAGGTTTAATGTAATTAACAACTCTCATTATCCAACTTACAATCCAACATAGGGTATGCTTAACGTAATTAACGTAATCTCTGACTGTGAATGACGAAGAGTAATGAAATAATAAACCAAATCACAATAACCAACACAACCACTAAAACTTCTCAACACAACTACTAAAACCTCTCACCCTTGAAAAAAGTAATTTCAAGAAAAATCTACACAACAACACCTTCTTCAACATTGAGAAATCCCCACCATTATCCAACATACAATCCAACATAAGATAGGCTTAATGTAATTAACAACTCCCATTATCCAACTTACCATCCAACATAGGGTTATCCAACTTACAATCCAACATAGGGTATCCTTAACGTAATTAAGGTAATCTCTGACTGTGAATGACGAAGAGTAATGAAATAATAAACCAAATCACAATAACCAACACAACCACTAAAATCTTAAATAAGAGCAACGCAAGAACACGCAAAAACCATCAAAATTAGCAATGCATCACTGTGCTTTGTGCTTTGCGTTTACCACTGATCCACCCAATCCACCAACAACCCCTACCCCTAGATATCAATAGGCCAATGGTACATCTACAATTGAGTAACAAAATTGAGAAGCCACATTTAGCTAGGTGGCACATTGTATGATATTATTAAACTGAAGTTTGACTTAAGCATGGTGTGACGAAGCAATTTGTTCACTTAATGTGACTTACTCTTATAAAACCGTGATTTTTTTTTTTTTTTTTCAATTCACAGGAAATCCAATTTGTCAAGATGGGGAGGTACTTTCTTGGAACCCAGCAAAGATGATTGGTCCTCATAATGCCAGCCAAGTGTGTTCACAGTTGATGAGAATTTTCTTCTTCACGTAATAAAATAAATGAGAAAATGTGATGTCATTCGGCACAGTAATGAGATAAATTGGAAAAAATTTCATCTTGATGATGCTCACCAGGTTTATGTCTGGCCACATGATAACATTGAAAAATTCACACCCAACAAACTCGTATGAACATGTCAGCCTCATTAATTAAAAAAAAACATTTGCTAATTATAATATATTAATATATATATAGTATATATTATTATATATAAACCTTAATGACAAAAACATCAGCATCAATCAATTATATAGTTAAATTTAATAAAATTTCCTATTCTTGTTTATATAAAATAATTAATTATCATTAATTTTATGTATTTTTATTGAAGTTTTTAGATACTTTGCTATGTTTTTAATTATTAAACGTATTCAAAAATAAAAATCTATAAATAAGGGACAATTCAAAAGTTTATTTAAAGCATTCTAATATATGAATGTCATATTTATATTTTTTATTAAAATAATATTAAAACATAAATTATTTCATAAACTTTTTTTTAACTAAAAGTCTCTAATAGCACCTTTCTAAGTAATATCTGGCTAAGACATTTTTAAGTAATATTTAGTCTAGATGATTTATGTATCGATGCAAATCATTATGTGTCTATAACATTAACACCCTCATAGTTATCTACATTAGTATAATACTGTGGTATGCAACATCTTCTAGGTTTGAGGTAGTGTCCTTGATAGTGGGTTCAAAACACATAACTCTTTTGGGTTATGTATGTGGTTGTGAAGATTAAAACATTTGTTGCATTGAATTTCAATTACATGCTCTTGGATCCAATTTATGTATGCATAACTTTGTAGCTTGCATGTGCATAACGCAATAGCTTTATATGTGTGGCATGCACCACTTGGTGCACACACCTACAACTAAGGATGCCCACTAACATTTTGTGGGTTTACTAGCTCAACAAAACCGACATAGAAATTTCTATCAATTTATCTTCTCCTCCCCATGTAGGGCATCACATTCCTTATTGACCACAAAAGGGTCTCACTTCCTAAAGGCACACTCACACCTTTTTTAATGATAATGATGTCCTAACTGAAGTGAGCCAATTGAAATAATATTTTTATTGCATCAAATTGTTTTAAAGAAATGGTGGTTTTAACATCACTCTCCTTTTATAACCATGCTAATGGTATTAGTGGGTAACAAAGAGGAAGCCTTGAGGAGAAACATAGGAGAAACATACAGTTGAGATGACTTTATGGGTAACATAGCCACTTAACATGATGATTTGCAAGAGTAAGACTAATTTAGTTGGTTTTCCACCAATCTAGGAGGATCTCCACATTTGACATATTAGGTACTAAGTTTTGCAAAGAGTTGTTCACACAATGAAGAACTCATACATATCTTGATGATGCAATTTGACTAGGGTCACATAGAGTTTGTATGTAAAAGGCATGGCTTATTGAAGTTTTGGGGAAAAAATTAATTTGCTTAATAAACATGCTCTTGTATTTTTCATTTTATTATACTAGGAAACTAATGCGAGTGGGAGAGCTACGTAGCATTATGGCTTCCTATTCTAAGGGAAAAGTTGAATTATTTATGGAAATAATTAATATTTTTTTCAACCATCCAATTGTGCTAAGATCTTGATCTATTGGATGTAGAGAGTTATTCTCTCTTTATAATGTTGAGGTATATTTTCTAACAAATTCACTCATTCAAAGGAAATAATATTTGTAAGCTCTTTTGAAGAGGATAATCAAGTAGAAAGCTTTTTGTTGAATTTTTATCCCTTGTAAAAACAAGGAGAACATTGTATTGAAGCCTCGTATAGAGAGAACCATCCCTTTATTGAGAGAAATTTATAATCCACTTATTGGGACAATAAACCACTTATTACGAGAAGCTTTTTCCCTTTGTCAAGGAGATATTTACCAACCACTTATTGGCTGAATGTTTTCAACCCTTTTTCTAAAAGAAGAATTAATGAAGTGGTTCATTGATTGAGTGAACTTAGAGACACAACCATAATTTGGTGAATTCCATTATCAATTTGGTTTTTATATTGTCTCATTATTTTCTTGTTGCTTAATTTCAATTCTAATGTTGAATGCTAATTATCATGCCAATTTTCAAATTAAAGATGTATTTAAAAAAAATGAGAAATATGTAAGGCATTCACAAATGAGAAAAATCGAGTCACATTTATATTGCCCATTTTTAGATCAAGTTTGATTATAGCATATTTATCCAAAGGGTTTGTTACCAACCTTTATGCTTTGTGTTATAATTTTCCATTTATTCCATTTGCGATTTGGAGGTGCATGTTTGTTGGTTGTAAATGTACAATCCTAGGAAATCGTGATATTCAAGAGGAAAAATCCAAATTAATGAGGAAATTGCAATTATTTGAGGAAGAGAAGCAAGAATTGCAAGATAAATTGTTGTTCCATGAATAATTTCTCATGGGAATCATTCAAGAGTTGCAACTTAAGTTGCAAACCAAGTATGAGTTTTGGAAAAGTTACATAATGGTGAAGGGGTGGAGGAGAAAGAAGAGTTTTCTATACAAATAATATTATCCTCTACCTTAAGTGCTCAAGCCATAATTGAGGTATGCATGATAAAAAAATTCATTGTGTTCTCACTCTTCCCATCAAGATGTATATGCTTCTTTTAATGAATTTGAGAAGCATGGTTGTGGTATTTGTTCTAAATTTCTAACCAAGATGGTTTTTGATGGAAAGTTCCTTAGCACCAATAACCAAGGAATGACTAATCCCATACAAGTTGATGAAGACCTTGTTATACAAGTTTTGGATATGGCAAAGGAGAAGATCGAGAATGATCCCAAACAATTGAAGTGAAAGAAGCTTCAAGAGAAGATCCCAAACCATTAGCTCTACAGAAACAACTCATGCAAAGAGATGGCACATTAATTCATGATGGCAACATCGATAGAAAGTAAAAAAGAAGAAAGTTACAACCTTTAAATCATGGGAAAAATATCAAGAAAGAATGCAAAGCATCTACAAAGAGAGATGAACAACCCATATGAGGAGGTAAAACATTTTTCCCTCACCATACTTGCACAAAAGATAGCCTTGAAAGGAAGGTGCAACATGACTACTCCAATGTTTTCTTCAATTATGAGAAGAATGGCTATGAGGCACAAAATTTTTGGTATACATATCCATGTACTTTTCGTGGATTAAATAACTATTACGTGGCCATGTGTTGGAAGAGAAAGTGCATACGGAGGAAGATCATGTCATCTAGGAAGGAGGCAAGATGTAGAGACCACTCTCCAAGTCAAAATAAGGAAAATAACAAGAATTTTTTTTTTTTTTATCTAAGAAAATGGGCAAGAATTATTGCACTCATTGTAATATAAGTAGTCATTGGGTTGACAAGTTCTATAAACTTCTTTCACAATTCCCAATGAATTGGAAGGAAGTCGTTAAAGCACTTTGAATAGGGTAAAATAGACTCCATATGCAAAAGATGTGGCTTGTTGAAGTTTTGGGCAAACAAGCGAAAACAAACTGGAATGCTTAGTACATAACTATTGTATTTTTCATTTTTATTGTAGTAGGAAACTAATGCTAGCGTGAGAACAATGTAGCATTAGAGTTTCCTAGTCGAGGGGAAGAGATGGTACCTTCATGGGCATAGTCAATAATTTTTTTAAACTATCGATTCAATTATTCCTAGATCCTACTTTATTGGATCTAGAGAGTTATTCTCTCTTTAGAATATTGAGGTAGTTTTCAACAAGAAATAATTATTAAAGCCTGCATAGGCAATTTTTCTCTTGGGATAAAAATAATATTTGTAAGCTCTTTTGAAGAGAATAAGTGAGTAAAAGGTTTACCTCTGAATTGTTAGCTCCTTTTTTTTCTTTTTCAAAAGTATAACATTGTATTAAAGCCTCATATTGAGAGAACCAACCTCTTATTGGGAGAAATTTGTAACTACTTTATTGGGAGAATGAGGCAGTTATCATGAAAAGATTTCGTCATTTGTAAAAGAGAGAGCCAACCCTTTATTGGGAGAATATTTGAAGTGCTTTTCGCAAAAGGAGAAGCCTTAAATTGTAAAGAAGAATTAATTTAGTGGTTTGCCAATTGAGTGAACCGAGAGACATAGCTAGAATTTGAGTGAAATTCGTTATTAATATAGTGCATATTGTCTCATTATTTTCTTGTTTAATTTAAATTTTAAATGATGAATTTTAATTATTATTCTAATTTTCAAGTTAATGATGGAAAATTGAGAAATTTTTAAAGCATCGCAAAAGGAGAAAAACCAAGTTGGTTTTATATTTCTTATTTTTAGATCATCTACATCGTGATAATTGAGGTTAGTGTCGAAATATACCATATAATACTGATAATTGGGATCTAGGGTAGAGGGCTTAACCATGGATAAAATGTTGGAGCTTTTTCACTCGGCACTTAAAAGATGTATAGTTCAACATGAACTTATGA